>LR812531.1:4611330-4664996 GCA_903798195.1 Danio kyathit | reverse complement strand
TTATGCTGCTCAGACGCACAGCGGCCGTCGACCACAAACCATCAGCTTAATAACACAATAAATTAAATGGACTCATAAAATGGACTCAAACACTTTGTGCAAGCCTCACTTCTTCAGTACGTCTTAATGAAATCAATACACTGGACGTGGGCCCATGTCCTAATGCAAGGAAAACTAGATTACATTGACTTGTATGTCTGTGTAATTAAATAAGAGCCATACTGAGGAGCTGTGCACGGTTATTTACTATTCCATTTACTCACTGAGGTTCAGTAAAGAGCTTGAGTGTGTGCTGTATTCAGAGATTTGTTGAAATCATATTTGACTGGCCTTCAAATACTGCCCGACACTTGCTCATGTGCATTTTAAATGATTTCTCATAGCATTTTTAATTTAATAACATTAAGAAACTCACAAAATTGACCATAATTATTTAAAATCTCTAATTTTATCAATTTAAAACTCATTCATGAATATGAAAGTTACAATAAATGCTTGAATATATATGTACAACACACAAGATAATCTCTTATACAAGTATTTATGTTGTCATTTCTCTGAAACCCATAAGATCATTTACTAAAATAGTGTACAGACATAATGCATTAAAGCGGACCTATTATGCAAAAATCACTTTTATAAGGGGTTTAAACACATTCGTGTGGCAACAGTCTATGAATATAAGCAGCTTCTAATGGTAAAAATGTATTAATTTTATTTGTTATAGTCACACTTGATAAGAACAGTCTGCAGAAACACTTTGATTGACATTCTCCCTTTGTATGTGTCATCAGAGGGGGAAAGCCCCGCCCACTTGTGACCATCTCTCCCTCATTAGCATAGCATGTTGGTCTTGTTTTTAAATCTGCCACTATGCTGACACATTTGTAGCTCCGCCTACTTTTGAAAAGAGCACAATCTCATTTATATTTAAAGCAACAGTCACCAAAATGGTACAATTAGTATCAAAGTTAGTTTCAAAGTTTCATCAGTGCTAATATCTGTGAATCGTGTAGCACAGATAGATTTGAACACATGCATTTGAACACATGCACTGGTACAAAGCGTGTCTTGGAATGCGTTCAAGTAAATATTCTCCATGTTTTGCAAATTTCGTGATAACAAATGGAACATAAAAGTGTCATTATTTTCACCCCCTCTAGATGGCGCTTAACTTTAAAATGTAACATTAAATTGTAATTAGCTGCTTTAACTAGCTCATTTTTTTGGATTAGGAAACTCTACAACTTCATATTTAGTATTCGTGGAAATAGGGCGATTCAATTAATCAAAATGTAATTTTGATTTCGTCCTCCAACGATCATTAAAAAACTATAAATCATATTAAACAATTATTGTGTCAAATCCCGCGCCCTTTCCATCAGACCACATTCACTCACATGGAAATCAGTAAAATCATGAAATCTGACTTTTGTGAAAATTATGAAAACTGTATACGACTAATTTAATATGCTGGTGTCACCAATCAAAATACAATAATAGGACCTTTTTTTTACTCAAAAAACGTTGCAGACAGTCCCTTACAGTCAAAACATGTGCTCCATTATGTTTGTGCACTGTAAACAGGGCTTGACATTAACACCCGCCAATCCAATGCGGGTAGATTTCAGTTGTGGCGGGTTAGACAGACACCCCCACTAGCCACTTTGGCAGGTTGAAAATAATTTGTCACTAAAGATTAGAACTTTAGTTTATGGCCATTTGTCAATATGTGTAATACGCACAAGCAAAAGTAAGCAGGGGAATACTGAATGAGATGATCAGGTGCACGCTGAGACACAGAAGATACTCACTCACTGACGAGGGCTTTAGTGTTGCACACACAGCTGATGTGAAGCACTCAAGTGCTTAAAAGCTCCCTTGTCCCGTTTCCTTGCATGACGCAATCATGCCTGAAAACGAAACTGGTGCGATCGTTTCTCTTTGAAACAGACTGGAAAAAAGCGGTGCTTTTGCACCCACAGTCCTGCTGCTTTCAAGAGCTCCAGATTTTTTTGTAAGCAGCAGCGGTTGCCGCTTTCACTTCAATCATTCTTTGAACAGATTATTAATGGGCCTAACATTAACCGGAATGTTTTTCACCTGCTTTCTTTTGCTTACAGTTATTTTTATTAATATGGTTTAATTATCATCCTTTACAATAACATTGTTTTAATAGGAGATTAACTCTCTATTTATATATATAGTTAACTTGTGATCTGGGACCTTTAGCCTGGACAAACTACTGTGTATAGTTCTATATTCATGAGAATAACTGTATTTAAATGTCAATTGTTTTTTTAAGAACTTTTAACTGACAGGGTTCACACACATTTTTACTACTAAAATTCCATGACTTTTCCAAGACTTTTCCAGAACTGTCAAGTACATTTTAACGACGTAATGTAATTCGTGTAATGTCTACTTATAAATGGTAAATAATAAGAAAAACAATGACGTTTCGTAAATTTATTACAGCATATCATAGAACACGCAACAATCTATTTTGTTTCAATTTGTTTTTATATCTATGTAAAATGGATTTTGATCATGCTTACACAGCGCTAACAATCTGAGAGCAAGTTTTTGGCCGAGGACAGAAATGAAGCAAAGAAAACTAACCTATATTCAAGTTAGGGCTGCACAATATATGGTTTCAGCATCGATATCGCAATGTGTGCATCCACAATAGTCACAACACAGGATATGCAATGGACTAAAAGTTTATCATCTGCATGCATTTTTAAAGAGATAGTACACCCAAAAATTACTTACCATTTTTATTACACCCTTCACTTGTTTCAAAAATTTATGAGTTGTTGTTTTTTTTAAATGAACACAAAAATAATATAATTTAATAATTCCTATAGTATTGAAACAAGTGAAGGATGAGTAAATAGTGAGAACATTATAATCTTTGAGTAAACTGTTCCTTCAAGGCCTGTGACTGTGTGCAAATTTCAATATTTCACATTTTAAAACATCCGACCACAAGAAATCTTTTGTAACTTTAATAAAAGATTAAATAGTATACAATGAAGATGATGCAGTGTTGATTATTTAATATCTGTACCTGAAAAGTGAATACTTGAATACTATAATTCACTTTTATCTTTACTATATTTTATTTATCTGTGCTTGTCATTTATTTGTTATTTAAGGAAATTTCTTCAAGCCAGGATTCGAACTCGCGACATGCTACTGCACCATATGTCGGCGTGCTAACCACTAGGCTATTTAATTTATTATTCGAGATTCACTCCTCTACAAAATACACCCAATCAATCCAAATAAACCTGTTCAATTGTATTCACATCACAGTATATATCACAGAAATACAAAATATGGTAATGTCAGATTTTTCCAATACCGCGAAGCGCTAATTCAACTATACAGATATTTGTTCAACTAATTTTCATGACTTTTCCAAAACTTTGTGGGTTTTTTCTGTTCTTCCAAAACTTTTCCAGGCCTGGAAAATGCCATGTCAAAATACCATGGCTTTTCCAGGTTTTCCATGACCGTATGAACCCTGTACTGAACAAAAAGTGTATGTATACAGCTATATTTTGCTTCTTTTGACACATTATTTAAAATTTGTGGCAAAGAAACAATTATTGTTTGGTGTGATCAGAGAAAAAAATGGATAAATCCTTAGTGCTGATCCCTGAAAAGTGATGTGAAATAAAACTAATTGCAATGACACTATCAGACCCCAACCCATTTGCTCATACACAACACACAAAAAAGTTAAATGAATGAGGAGGCGTGTGAACATAACACATCTAAATCAAGTAATTTTAGCATGTCAAAGTTAATTAATGCATATGAAATATATTTTCCTAACAACAAAATTGTGGCTAGTGATAATGGAGAGTGGCTAGTAGCGTCGGAAAACTACTAGCCACAGTGGCTGGTGATCAAAAACAAAATGTAAATACATGCGCATCTGCAGTGAAGCGTGTCAGTTAGTGTGTTTAGACTTTGAGACTCACGTCAGGATATTCCTTAACAGGCACATAGAGTTTCTCTTGGAGCTGAACGATGGGGCCGACGGCGTCCGGGAGCTCGGAGCTTCTCTTCTCCGTGCTGCCGTTTAACGTGTCGTTGTACATGTCCTTTCGTACCCTGCTGATCTCTGAAATAAAGAGAAAGCACATGAGTTAGCTACATCAATCAGGACGCAGGCAGAGCAAAAACAGGATTAGACGATGCGGTTGCATTCTAAACGCTACATTTGCTTTACCAGTGGATAATATGTGGCAGTAAAAGAGTGCAAATGCTTCCTAAACACTGCTCTTAAACCTAATGAACCATCCAATATGTTGAAGGGTCTACGGTCACATAACAGAATAGCATGTTAGTAGATTAATATATATTCATTCGTTCATTTTCCTTCGGCTTAGTCACTTATTTATCAGTTGTTGCCACAGAGGAATGAACCATCAATTATTCTGGCATATGTTTTTACGCAGCAGATGCCCTTTCAGCCACAACCCTGTACTAGGAAACGACCAATCACAACAGACTGGGTCATCGGACCAATCAGCGCAGATTAGCATGGCGCTAAGGAGAGGTTTGGGAACAAATGAATCACTGAACGAATCATATGGAAGTCGCTGGGATAATTAGGTACAAATAAACGCATATTATAAGACAATGAAAGTGTTTTTTGACCTTGCATGCATATCAGCCTGATGTTAGAGACCTCAAAAACCAAAATTTAACATTTGTAATGCATAATAGGGGCTCTTTAATTAAAATATGAATTTTTTAGTCATTTATTTTTGAATGGTAGTGTATTTATGTATTGATTGTATTATTTAAATGTGCATTTTGGCAGTAATTATTCTACATCATTTAATGTGACAGCAAGTGTAAATGAAATGTGTTAGTTGTTCTCAGGTGTGACTCAAGTGTGATCTCCTCTAAACTGTAAACCACAACAGTGTGTATGAAAAACATGTTTTAATGTGAAGACGAGTGACATGCTAGTTTGTTGAATACTATCTTGAATATGAGAGTTGCTTTTTAACTGCAATGTTATGCCTTGATGTTATTTTAACCTTCATAAGAAGTACCAAAGAGCAGCAGAACTGTATACAGTCAGAATTATTAGCCCCCTGTTTATTTTTTCCTCAATTTGTTTAACGGAGAGAAGATTTTTCAGCACATTTCTAAACATAATAGTGTTAATAACTCATCTCTAATGACTGATTTATTTTATCTTTGTCATGATGACAGTAAATAATATTTGACTAGATATTTTTCCAAACACTTCTATACAGATTAAAGAGACATTTAAAGGCTTAACTAATTAGGGTAACTAGGCAGGTTAGGATAATTAGGCAAGTTATTGTATAATGATGGTTTGTTCTGTAGACTATCGAAAAAATATATAGCTTAAAGGGGCTAATAATTTTGTCCTTAAAATGGTGTTAAAAAAATTAAAAACTGCTTTATTCTAGCTGAAATAAAACAAATAACACTTTCTCCAGAAGAAAAAATATTATCAGACATACTGTGAAAATTTCCTTGCTCTGTTAAACATCATTTGGGAAATATTTAAAAAAGAAAAAGAATTCAAAGGGGGGGCTAATAATTCTGACTTCAACTGTATGTTAACTTCATTGACATTAAATGAATAGTTTAAAGGTCTTGTAATAACCCCCAGAGGCACTCCAGGTTTTTTTCAATGAGCATTTCAATATAAAGGGCTAAAGAATGAAGGAAACTAGCTGACATTGACTCCTATAGTATTTTTACCTCCACTATTGAAGTTAATGGCAACTGCATACAGTGCTATTACAATGCTATTCATTTAACTTCTGTGTAATATTAATTACATGTACTTGCTATATGGTTGGGGTTATATCGTGGGTTAGGTTTAGAGTTAGTTACATGTAATAATGCATAATTCATTGTAATTACTATAGTAAGCGCATGGAACAAGTGTACACCATCTGACAAAAGTCTTGACGTCAATCCCTGATGTGTGGAGCAACAAATAATAACTTTTAGTTGATCATTTGGAAAAGTGGCAGACGTTTCTGATAATTCATCTGTTGAACTGCATCCCAATCATCACTAATACTGCAGAAGACCTACTGGAACTCGCATAGACCCAAGATTCTCACAGAAATCAGTCAAGTTTAGTGAAGTAAAAATCATGGTTTGGGGTTACATTTAGTATGGGGGCGTGTGAGAGATCTGGAGAGTGGATGATCAACATCAACAGCCTGAGGTATCAAGACATTTGTGCTGCCCATTACATTACAAACCACAGGAGAGGGTAAAGCAGGATAGCGCTCCTTCTCATACTTCCAATACATCAACATCCCTATTTGCATATTTGCGCTGTCAGACTTGGATTCAGATTTTTTTCTTCTTCTGATTTTAGGATAATACCATGAATATGAGCACCGCCGTATAAAGTTCAAGACTCCAGACTACAGTCTGACATATTTTTGGCCAGCGATTGTCTCAGAATCGACATTAAGCAGAAGACAGCGGCAACCACCTCAGCGGGAGCAGAGAAAACGAAAATGACAAGACGTGGGCTAAGAGAGCAGCTCTGTCTTTGAACAGCTGTAAAACCACAGAAGATCTTTTTTAAGAGGATATGACTACTTTCTGAATAACCTCGGGAGACTTGTACTGTACATCCATTTTGCCTGGAGGCCTGGTAAGAGCTTTTTCTCGCCAGAAACCAGCTTTTTTCCCTCCTGAAGTACCAAAGAGCAGCAGAACCAAGAGGTTTTCTAAAAGTTCATTCTTTTAAAAGCAAAGAGCTCTATCTGCTATTGTAGATTAATCATAAAGCTGACATGTCGGACCACAGACATCAACCTGTTGCTCACACTGTAAAAAAAAGCTTTTCTAACTTAGAGTTGTTGTCTTGTTTCCAGCCTAAATACCTAAAAACTCTTGAATCAAGAAGCATTTTCCAGAAAAGTAAAACATATTTCTGAAGGATCACATGTAATAACAGTGATTACCTGTTCTCCTTTTTCCCTTGTTCTCCTTCAGTGATCTTAGATTTTGGTCGTCTTGCATTTTAATGTACAAAAACTTTACAGAAACTTACAGAAGCTTTTCTTACTTAGGGTTTTTGTCTTGTTTCTAGTCCACATAAATACAAATTCTGAAATCAAGAAACATTTTCTAAGTAAAAAAATATTTCTGACTGAAGGATTTTTGTTATAACAGTTATTACTCGTTCTCCATTTTCCCTTGTTCTCCTCCAGTAAACTTGCATTTCGGTCGTCTTGCATTTAAATATACAGAAACTTTAAGGAAACTTACAAAAGCTTTTCTTACTTAGAGTTGTTGTCTTGTTTCTAGTCCAAATACCTAATAATTATTACACCAAGAAGCATTTTCTAGACAAGTAGATCACATGTAATAACATGTACATGATTACCCATTCTCCGTTTTCCCTCGTTCTCCTTCAGTGAACTTGGATTTTGGTCGTCTTGCAATTTTACGTACAAAAACTTTGCAGAAACTTACAAAAGCTTTCCTAACTTAAAGTTTTTGTCTTGTTTCTAGTCCAAAATACCTAAAAATTCTTAAATCAAAAAGCATTTTCTAGACAAGTAAAACATATTTAATATCAATAATAATAAATAATTCAAGTATAAAATAAAATAAAAGAGAAATAAATGTAAATAATAATAATAAAAAAATAATAAGATAAAAAGAAAATAATAAAATAAATAAATAATAATCAAAATAAATAAATAAATAATAATAATAAATAAAAATTAAATTATCAAATAAAATACAAATAATAATAATATCAATTAAATAAAAATATGACAAACAACAATAATAATAATAATAATAATAATAGTAATAATAATAAAGTATACAATAATTCAATATAATAAATAAATAAATGTAAATAATAATAATAATAATAATAATAAATAAATATAATAATATAATAAATAAATACTAAAATACATTTTGGGTGAACTATGCCTTTTAGGAAAAATAGCACTTCTTACATGGTAATGCATTCATTTAGTGAATTTTTAACCAGGTAAAAAACATTATCTTCATTCATTCATTTTCTTGTCGGCTTTGTCCCTTGCGGGGTCGCCACAGCGGAATGAACCGCCAACTTATCCAGCACGATTTTACGCAGCGGATGCCCTTCCAGCCACAACCCATCTCTGGGAACTTCCACACACACATTCACACTCATACACTATGGACAATTTAGCTTACCCAATTCACCTGTACTGCATGTCTTTGGACTGTGGGGGAAACCGGAGCACCCGGAGGAAACCCACGCGAACCCAGGGAGAACATGCAAACTCCACACAGAAACGCCAACTGACCCAGCCCAGCCGAGGTTCGAACCTGCGACCCAGCGACGTTCTTGCTGTGAGGCAACAGCACTACCTACTGCGCCACTGGGTTGCCCCAAACATTATCTTGTTTTCAGAAATAATAAGTCAAAATTAAGTGAGTTTTTCTTTAAAACAATCTAAATAATCTGCCAATGGGGTATTTATTAAGATTATTTTGCGTATTTTACCTTATAGGCACACACTTTTTGCATTGTGCTTATGGTTGTTTCTGTACATTAAACTGTGACACAACCAAAATCCAAGTTCACTGCAGGAGGCAAAACGGGGAACGGGTAATCACTGTTATTACATGTGATCCTTCAATTACTTAATAAAGTGAGTAATAACTGTCCTCTTCTGAAACCTTGGTCTACTTGACAGTATATTATTCCCGAGGAGAAAACAAGAACAAGAGTGACACAGAGAGGAAGCCAGGGGCTCTAATATAGCGAGAAAGGCGATTAAAACCACTAAGTCTGTTAATATTTCATATAAGACATTAAATATCCCAACCCCAACCGCTGCCACTGTTGTTTAATTCTATTACTGGATGAAAAATCCCTTGGTGCAATACTCAGAGGCAAATTGAAGAGGTTGGTTTGAGGGAGAGATGTAATTACAATACAATATAAAAACAAGGATATCGCACAGACTCGCTACACTCGTGACAACGAGGACACACACAGAACGCTCACTATTGTGTCCTTTCTGAAATGCATATGCTGTGAATGTGACTCCTCTTGTGAGGTCATGGGGAATTTGTTTTGAAATTGTAATTACATCTAATTCGAGCAATTAGAAAAACAATCACGGGACACAGCAGATGTGTTTTTGGGCACTGATTAAGAAAGCAAGCAGTTTCAAGACGCCACAATCTTTTTAAGTTATTGGCTGACATACTTTTTATGCCAAAGTTTAATCTGCAGGTGGGCTTTCTTAAAGGGAAAGTTCACCTATTATTTACCCACCCTTACTCAGTTTTTTTTTTACACTGAACACAAAAGGAGATGTTTTGAAAAATGTTGAAACTGTAGTCATTGACTTCCATGTTGTTGTTGTTTTAATTTAGATGGCATTCATTTTCTATCATGTCAATGGTTATCGGTTTCTAACTTTTTTCAAAATATCTTCTTTTATGTTCAACAGATGATAGAATTAATTGAAGGAATTAAATAGTAAATAGTGAGTCATTTTAATAATAATAATAATAATAATAATAATATTGATAATAATGAAATGATAATAAAATAAATAAATAATCATAATCAATAATATTATTAATAAACAATACAAGTATAAAATAATAAAATTTAAAATAAATAAATAAATGTGTATAAAAATATAATAAAATATTAATAAAATAAATAAATAAAAATAATAATACAATTAATAAAATAGAAATAATAATAAATAACAACAACAACAACAATAATAAATAATAATAGAATTATTAAATAAAATACAAATAATAATAAAATAAATAAATAAAAATATGAAGCATAATTAATAATAATAATATTAATAATAAATAATAATACAAGTATAAAATATATATACATAAATAAATGCAAATAATAATAATAATAATAATAATAATAATAATAATAATAATAATAATAATAAATAAATAAGGTGACGCAGTGGCGCAGTAGGTAGTGCTGTCACCTCACTGCAGGAAGGTCGCTGGTTCGAGCCTCGGCTGGGTCAGTTGGCGTTTCTGTGTGGAGTTTGCATGTTCTTAATATCCATATTAAGAATAATAAGAACAATAATGTTTTTTATAATAATAATAAATAATAAATACAAAATATAATATATAATAATAATACAAGTATAAAATAAAAAACAAATGTAAATAATAATAATAATAATAATAATAATAATAAATAAATAAATAAATAAATAAATAAATAAATTTTGGGTGAACTATCCCTTTTAGAAAAAAAATAGCACTTCTTACATGGTAAAACATTCATTTAGTGAATTTTTAACCCTGTAACACCTGACATATGAAATAATAATACATAGTTTTTTTAACCTTCCTTAATGCAATTTTTTTTTTTGTTCAGTATTATATTTAACACAACAAAATATTATGGCACATATTTCATAATATATAAGAGCTCATACAGTATTCAGAGGCTCAAAAAAAAATAAAACATGCAATATAGAGCATTCATTCATTCATTTAATTTCCTTCGGCTTACTTCCTTTATTCATCAGGGGTCACCACAGCGGATTGAAACGTCAACTTATCCAGCAAATGTTTTACGCAACGGATGCCCTTCCAGCTGCAACCCAGTACTGGGAAACATCCATACACACTCATTCACTACGGCCATTTTAGTTTATTCAATTCACCTATAACACGTGTTTGGACTGTGGGGGAAACCGGAGCACCCGGAGGAAACCCACGCCAACACGGGGAGCACATGCAAACTCCACACAGAAATGAACTGGCCCAGCCGGGGCTCAAACCAGCGCGCTTCTTGTTGTGAGGCGACAGTGGTAACCACTGAGCCACCGTGTCACCCGCAATATAGAGCAGTTGCTGATATTTATATTTTCAAAAGATGAAATTCTGACAGCTTGAAATGTAAGTCAATGAGCTCTTCATAACAGGATAGCAGACTACTTACAGAACATAAAATGCCTATATCAGTTATCACTCAATACCTCACAAAAATATTAGTCTTAGAAAGATGATATTGAAATGCTTAGTTTGATGATCAAATTACCGTAGCTTTTGTTGTGGGGCTAAATTTTTTTATGAAACGCAATACAATGATGATTGAGAGAGATATATTCCTCAAAAGCATATTTGAGACTTTTTTTTTCTAAATTAGATACAGATATAAATATCAATGAGGATAGGAGAGCAAGCCAAAATTATTATCAGTACTCTGGATGTAAAAAAATATTTCCGACTGAAGGATCGTATGCAATAACAGTGAGTACCTGTTCTCCGTTTTTCCTCGTTCTCCTGCAGTGAACTAGAATGTTGTCATTAATATGTATGTATTTTTATTTATTTTTATTGTATAACCAACTGAGCTGAAGTGATATGAAAAAGCTTATTATTTGCTATAAAAATATCTTCTATCCATCATAGATATCCAGCAGAATGCACGTAGTAAATTAAGTGTGACAAAAGTTGCGCAATAAATATAATAAAGTTGGCTTGGTAGGGTTAAGAGCACATTACTTGACCTCAAAGCTAATAGATGTGTACACATAGCCACTATACTTAAAATACAATACGTAAATAATTTAATGCAACAATTTTTTCTGAATTACATACAGATATAAAGTATCGATAAGGATGGGAGAGCGAGTCAAAATTATTATCAGTTTTCTGGATGTAAAAAATATTTGTGGCTGAAAGATCACATGCAATAACATTGTTTACCCGTTCTTTGTTTTCCCTTTTTTTCCTGCATTGACGTATTTAAAACAAAAAATTGTATAACCAACTGAGCAGAAGCAAGGCATATTTAAAAAGCTTATTATTTGCTATAAATATATAATCTATCCATCATAGAGATGCAGCAGAATGCACATAGTAAATTAACTACGACAAAATCTTTTTAGCAAAGTTTTGATCATCTTGATAATATAGAGGCCTTACAAAAGTTGTGCATCAAATATGATAAAGTTGTGTTCTTGGTAAGGTTAAGAGTACGTTACTAGACCTTAAAGCTAATAGATGTGGACAAATATCCACAATACGTTAAATACAATACGTAAATTATTTTATTTCAATTAAATTTTTTTCCGGAACTAGATATGGATTACATATCGATGAGGATAGGAGAGCAAGCCAAAATTATGTTCAGCTCTCTGGATGTAAAAAAATATTTCAGACTAAAAGATCACATGCAATAACAGTGATTACCCAATCTCCGATTTTCCTTGTTCTCCTGCAGTGATTAATTATTTTTTTTAATCATATAACCAACTGAGATACTGAGGGCATAATAAAAAGCTTATTATTTGCTATAATAATATAATCTATCCATCAGACGGCAGAATGCATGTAGTAAATTAAGTGCGACAATTTTTTTTTAGCAAAGTTTTCACCGCTTGATAATATAGATGCCTTTCAAAAGTTGTGCATCAAATATGACAAAGTTGTCTTTGGTAAGGTTAAGAGTACATTACTTGTCCTTAAAGCTAATGGATCTGGACATATGACCACAATACTTGAAATACATTACAAAGTATAACATGTAATAACAGTGAGTACACATTCTCCATTTTACCTCGTTCTCCTGCATTGATGTATTTCATTTTTTTTATTGTATAACCAACTGAGCTGACGCGAGGCATACTAAAAAGCGTATTATTTGCTCTAAAAATATTATCTATCCATATCCATGCAATAACAGTGATTACCTGTTCTCCGTTTTCCCTCGTTCTCCTGCATTGATTAATTAAAACAAAAAATCGTATTGCATAACCAACTGAGCTTATATGAGGCATACTAAAAAGCTTATTATTTGCTATCTATCAATCAAACAGCAGAATGCATGTAGTAAATTAAGTGCAACAATTTTTTTTAGCAAAGTTTTTATTGTCTTGATAATATAGATGCCTTTCAAAAGTTGTGCATCAAATATGACAAAGTTGTCCCTGGTAAGGTTAAGTGTACATTACTTGACCTTAAAGCTAATAGATGTGGACATACTACCACAATACTTGAAATACATTACAAAGTATAACATGTAATAACAGTGAGTACTAGCAATGGGCAATGGGATATTAACGATATGCGATATAAACGATACAAAATTGGCCTACGATAGAGATTCTAATTCTATTGCACTATCGCGATAATGCATGTTTGATGACGCAATCTACCCGCGAAATTAAGAGCAACGAGCTGCAGCCGGCTGCAACGCATCATCTTGAATAAACATGGACAGGGCTCGACAGTGCGACCATTTCGCTTGCATTTGCGACAAAAAATAGACGTGTGCGAACCGGAAAATTTATTTAGTTGCACATGTGCAATTTTCTTTTTTAATAAGCTCGATTGATAACTTAATTCACTCGGCTACGGTAAAACAACATGCTCTTTACACTAACTTATGGTGTATTACGTTGGAAATCTAGTGTGACTGTAGCACATGCTGAGCTCTCAACAACAGCACTAAGCAACGCATGGCACCGAATGGCGACGTGTCGCACAACTTGCGAGCCTCATGCATGGCATATCGTGGCTTGTCACACTGATTCCCACACAGCGCTTCCCACACAGATTTTACCTGGGCGGTCGATATATTATTGGGGCGGCCCGGTTCTGTGTTCGCGAGAAACTGAGAACACTCTGCCACAGACTCACAAGCTCTGCATGCAGACCCACAGAGACGCGCTGGATACAGAACTGTTGTCCTGACTTTATAGCAGCTTTGAGAAGAGCGCGAAGACTAAATAGACTGATCCAGCTCATTATGTGGGGTGACAATACATTCTCTTTTCCCCGGACATGTCCGAGAATCTGCTTTCGCTTTCGATATTAATTGTATTAATTTTTGCATTACTTTATAAGCAAACTTTGTCTGGTGCGTCTCAATCTCTCAGCAGCACCAACCAAAGAGCAGATCAAGACACCAGTTTTAATTTCATTAGGAGAACAAAATGTTTAAAATCAAATGTGTTACCTTAGGCTGCAGGCTAGAAATATGATTTTATTTAAAGTATCTGCAATACACAATTTTATTTGACTAATTTAATACTGGAAGTAATTTCAGTACAGTGTAAGTTCCTTAACTAAGAAGACACCAGTTTTTTTGTTCTCTGCAACTTGGCATTTAGGAACCAAGGACTTAAAAGAAAAGTCTTTCTGTCTAAAAGGCACTACATTTAGTGTATTTATCTGCAACACTGTGTTGTTTAATTACAGTTTTGCTTTTGCACAATAAATGTTCTCAAAACGACATGCAACGTTTCTTTATTTCTTTAACAAAAAATAGCAGTTTGGCTTTCCTAAGGGTCTATGTAACCTGTTCTGAAATGGTTCTATTATAATTTATATATCGCAATATATATCGTTATCGCAAGAGGCTGCAATGTATATCGCAATATGGATTTTAGGCCATATCGCCCATCCCTAGTGAGTACCCGTTCTCCATTTTACCTCGTTCTCCTGCATTGATGTATTTAATTTTTTTATTGTATAACCAACTGAGCTGATGCAAGGCATATAAAAAAGCATATTGTTTGCTATAAAATATCTATCCATATCCATATCTATGCAATACAGTTATTACCTGTTCTCCATTTTCCCTCGTTCTCCTGCATTAATGAATTAAAACAAAAAATCGTATTGTATAACCAACTGAGCTGATACGAGGCATACTAAAAAGCTTATTATTTGCTATCTATCAATCAAACAGCAGAATGCATGTAGTAAATTAAGTGCGACATTTTTTTTTTTCAGCAAAGTTTTGATTGTCTTGATAATATAGATGCCTTTCAAAAGTTGTGCATCAAATATGATAAAGTTGGCTTTGGTAAGGTTAAGAGCACATTACTTGACCTCAAAGCTAATAGATGTGGACAAATAACCACAATACTTGAAATACATTACAAAGTATAACATATAATAACAGTGAGTACACATTCTCCATTTTACCTCGTTCTCCTGCATTGATGTATTTAATTTTTTTATTGTATAGCCAACTGAGCTGACGCGAGGCATACTGAATAGCGTATTATTTGCTACAAAAATATCATCTATCCATATCCATGCAATAACAGTGATTACCTGTTCTCCGTTTTCCCTCGTTCTCCTGCATTGATTAATTAAAACAAAAAATCGTATTGTATAACCAACTGAGCTGATACGAGGCATACTAAAAAGCTTATTATTTGCTATCTATCAATAAAACAGCAGAATGCATGTAGTAAATTAAGTGCGACAATTTTTTTTTAGCAAAGTTTTTATTGTCTTGATAATATAGATGCCTTTCAAAAGTTGTGCATCAAATATGATAAAGTTGTCTCTGGTAAGGTTAAGAGTACATTACTTGACCTTAAAGCTAATAGATGTGGACAAATAACCACAATACTTGAAATACATTACAAAGTATAACATATAATAACAGTGAGTACACATTCTCCATTTTACCTCGTTCTCCTGCATTGATGTATTTAATTTTTTTATTGTATAGCCAACTGAGCTGACGCGAGGCATACTGAATAGCGTATTATTTGCTACAAAAATATCATCTATCCATATCCATATCCATGCAATAACAGTGATTACCTGTTCTCCATTTTCCCTCGTTCTCCTGCATTAATGAATTAAAACAAAAAATCATATTGTGTAACCAACTGAGCTGATACGAGGCATACTAAAAAGCTTATTATTTGCTATCTATCAATCAAACAGCAGAATGCATGTAGTAAATTAAGTGCGACATTTTTTTTTTTCAGCAAAGTTTTGATTGTCTTGATAATATAGATGCCTTTCAAAAGTTGTGCATCAAATATGATAAAGTTGGCTTTGGTAAGGTTAAGAGCACATTACTTGACCTCAAAGCTAATAGGTGTGGACAAATAGCCACAATACTTCATCTAATGTGGTCTAAGCAATCTACAAAATATTCAGGCGGCTGCCCATAATAATAGCCTGTGGACCGAGGCTGCCTTGGACAGACACTTCAGCTAAACGTCTGTTTAATGGTGGTCTAGGCTCATCTCAATAAATCGCAGCTTAAAAGAGCCCTGTTGATGGCCATAAGTGAAGTACAGGCTCCGGGCTTTATAGCAATGTTGTTATCAGAGGTGATTTAAGCTTTTCGCATTGACATTGAAGGCCGCCGCCAAGAAAGACAGTGGCATTGAGAGCCTTTCCTCGGAGACTGATGGCTGTGGAAGTGTGTTTTCTCAACTCAACTGTGCAGCCGTGGCTCATGGATCCGTGAAAGCGGATGTAATTATTGGTGAATGAGTGCCGCTTCTAGACCGGTTTCTTTCCATTAACTTAAGAAGCCAGGTAATTACCGTAGCCTACATGAATGGAAAGTTCCGCCCATAAAACATGAAAAGAAAAGATAGATTTCTTTAATGCTTACCATTAGATAAAACACTACTTAAAGAGGTCATATGATGATCATTTTTACAAAAGCTTACTATTTTATTTATTGGCTTTACTAGAAATCGTTTGCATGATTTAATGTCAAGCCAAGTCAAGGTGAGGTTTATTGTCGTTCCGCTACATGTGTGGACATACAGTGGAACGAAATGGTGCCACTGTGCTACATACATAAATATAATCACAAATATGAACACAACACTGGATGTAAGAGCTATTTAAAACTTATATGTAACCAGCTTGATCTCACGAGTAAACATAAGTATTTTACGTTTTGTCAGTTTAGTGGCTAATTTGTAGTTCAGTCGTACGAAAATGTACGATTTTAAAAAGGAGGCATGTCACCAAACCCACCGCTAAACCCAACCATTATTGGGGGATGACAAATCATACTAAATTGTACGAATGAGATCATACGAATTCATACGAATTAGCCACTAAATCAAAAAGTTACGAATCGCCGTGATATTTTGTTGTAACTAACTATAAATATACTATAAATACTTAAATATACACATAACTAGGGCCAGATAGAATCTGCGGATATTTTTAGCTATTTCTGCGCAGAAGTTCGTAAAAAATCTGCGGTTTATGCGGAATGATTTTGGCAGTATCATATCTAAAAACATAATATATGAAATAAAAAAATAATAACTTTAATAATGTTTATTTAATGTTTACAATGCAAATCCAATCAGATCCACTTATTTGGTAAACAAAGCACGTCTCTCATATAATATATCTACCAACAGACAGAAAATATTACTTTACAAACTGTAATGTAAATAAATCATATGAACATTTTCTTATTTGTTAATAATAATAATAATAATAATAATAATAATAATAATAATAATAATAATAATAATAATAATAATAATAATACTGGAATTAATTTAAAAGCTAAATAAATATAAATTTACACACATTTACACAAGTAAATAAATAAACTCGATGATGGGCAAAAAATCTGCAGATTTCTGTCCGCGCACATTCCGTGTGGGCCTACACATAACCTAAGACAGGCTATACAAGTATTTTTAGACAGAACAATATTGTGCAAGATATTCTGCAAAAGAGGTAAGGTTGAAGAAAACAAGTGATTTGTGGTACATCCTTGCAAGATGGAGTTTAATTAAAGTGTACGGTGCATAGTGTTTCTACGGGTGGTTTGTCAAGCCCACTCACCTGTGTGAGGCACACACAGAAATGCACGTACAGTGGTCCCTCGCCATAACGTAGTTTACCTTTTGTGCGTTTCTTTTAGTGCAGTTTGACATGCTTTTTTTTTTTACAGCGCATTGTGTTCTGCATCCTGATTCGCACATTGTGTTTTGCATTCTGATTGGCTGTAGACCATTGTCAATCAATCTCCTCCATGCCGTGTCTCCTGTACAGTACAGAATACGTTCAGCTAGCCATTTGATTCTGAAGTGCTGTACTGTATGTTTGCAAGTTTTCTCCCCAACAAACCCCATAATGTCGACGAAACATTCTGCACCATCAAAGGCAGAGGAAGACGCTAACCATCGCACAAAAAGTTGGACTTCTGGACATGCTAAAGAAAGGTAGAAGTTACGCGAGTTATTAAACAAGAGAGAAAATTGTGAAAATGTGAATGTCTATCTGAGAAAATAGTCTACTGAGGGGTTTTACAGACGTAAAACATTTATAATAATTGTAAAAAATATAGCGGACTGACAGATTTTACCTATTGTGGGTTATTTAGAACATAACTCCCACGATTAAAGAGGGGCCACTATATAAGCATTTTCACATACTGTACATCATTACAGCACCTTTATTCCTAATCTATCTGAAATCAAATTCTAGATTCCACAAAGCTCTTGCTTCCCAAAAAGTCTCAAAGTGCTCTGATTGGCCAACCGGAACAGTGCCCACTGATTGGCCGATTACCTCAAGCATTCACATTTACACACACTGCGAAAATGTTTTTCTTACTTAACGTTTTGTCTTGTTTCTACTTCAAATATCTAAAAATAATTCTTAAATAAGTGCAAAAAAATTGTTTTGTTTTGAGAAATAATAAGTAAAAATTACAACCCAGGGCAACCCAGTGGCGCAGTAGGTAGTGCTGTTGCCTCACAGCAAGAACGTCGCTGGGTCGCAGGTTCGAACCTCGGCTGGGCTGGGTCAGTTGGCGTTTCTGTGTGGAGTTTGCATGTTCTCCCTGGGTTCGCGTGGGTTTCCTCCGGGTGCTCCGGTTTCCCCCACAGTCCAAAGACATGCAGTACAGGTGAATTGGGTAAGCTAAAATTGTCCATAGTGTATGAGTGTGAATGTGTGTGTGTGGAAGTTCCCAGAGATGGGTTGCGGCTGGAAGGGCATCCGCTGCGTAAAATCGTGCTGGATAAGTTGGCGGTTCATTCCGCTGTGGCGACCCCGCAAGGGACAAAGCCGACAAGAAAATGAATGAATGAATGAATTACAACCCAGGCTCATTTTTGACACGTACCACTATATACAATTCTGGAGTTTGTGACATACGTTCCAGGAGCTACGTTTTTTTTTTGTTGCAGTTTTTGATTTCACGAATCCACCAGAGGCCGCTGTGTATGCTTTTTCAGATCTCAATTTTTTTTTGCGAGTCCCATTCGCGCCTGCTGTTCTCACATAAATCCACCAGAGGCCTCTCTTCCCTAAACCCAACCGATAGTGTTTTCAAAACCAATGCAAAAAAAGAAATGCCCTCGCTTGATTTTTACCACGTTCTCACCCTGTTATTTACTTGTTTATTTATTTTTTTGCCTTTTGTTTTGGTTTTACTTGCTTTCTGGAACCGTTCATCCCCAGACTCGAACCCCACTGTCATGGTCAACTCCCCTCCGCGTCTCAAGTTCTCTGATGTGAAGCTACTGGACAAACTGGTAACTGTAAAAGCCGTCCACACAGAGGTAAGCGGTAGTACGAAAAGAAACAGAAGCCGTCTCCGGCTTCATACCGTCCCGTAGCGTTCAATTTAAAGAAGAAATGCAGCCATACATAGCTCTAGCTACATAATTCATGCTCTCTAGAAATGTATACGGAGGTACATTTTCATAATGAGCCTGTGTTGAAAAATTATCTGAGTTTTTGCTTAAAACAATCTAAATTATCCACCAATGTGGTAGGCAATAAAATCTTGTTGTCTGTTTGATATAACACTATTTTACTAACCACATTAGCAAATTATTTTGCATGTTTCTCATTCAAGCATACACACACCTAGAAATGTTTCCATCATTTAGACATTTTGTCTTGTTTCTACTCCAAATATCTAAAAATAATTCTTAAATTAGTGTAAAATATTGTTTTGTTTTCAGAAATATTAAAGGTGCTGTATGTAAGTTTTTTAGTCTTCTAAAGCATAAAAATACCATAATATGTGTGCAGATATTTAAGAAACATCCCAAGTGAACATACTTGTTTAACTGGCAAACAATGCTAAAGTCAGATATTCTGCTTTGAAAATGTCTTTTCCGTGCCGGAACTGTGTCTTTGTTTAGGTCAATTTCATATGCAAGATGCCAGTTTAGCCAATTATAATTCAGCACTCCGGGTTGCCTTGTTGGAAAACAGCGTATTTCATTCATTCATTCAGAAAGGCTCTGAAAGCATGCATCCGTGAGCGAAATGCGACAGTGTCAGTGGACAGTATCAGATGTCAAAATGAGACAGATTCAGTTCCACATGAGGTTATTAATTAGCAAATGACATAAATATTACAAACGTGAGCAGGTTACATTGTAATCGCGTGTCCTAACAACACGCTGTGACGAGATAGTGATGAGCTGTTTGCACCAGACGAAACACGACAGGAATTTAAATACAGCCTTTAAGAAGCACAGAATATGCACTTACTCACGAAACGGTAAGGTTTAGAATCTATTTAATACATATTAAGCCTCTTTAACATCAATAAATGTAGATGCTGAATCACTCATATGTGTTTAGTTCTAAAGTTCAATTTCAAACGGTTTATTGTATTTTCAAGATCTGAGGTGAACTTTCTGCTTTCAGTATATGGCAATACATGTCATGTAAAATGCATTCAAACTCACACTGTTAGCATTTAGCACTAAATAAGGCACACGAGGCTTACCTGAGGTGATCTGTCATAGGTTTCTGTTGTTCAGCTGTTTGAAATAGAAGCCACTTCTAATATCCATTCGAGGTGTTGGTTAGAATCAAAACTGCTTTTAATATGGAGAATATTCCCTCTATCGCGTGTCGTTGCTTTTATTTAGAACAGTTTAAATCGCTCCTGTACTCAATCTGGCATCCCGGCGTGTTTTTATTATGATCCAGGAGTGCAATACCTAGTTCAACCACTGGGTGTCAAACTTACATACTGCACCTTTAAGTAAAAATTACAACCCAGGCTCATTATTGATATGTATCGCTATATACTTTTATTGAGTTTGTGACATATGTTCCAGGAGCTACGTTTTTTTTGCAGTTTTTGATTTTACGAAATCACCAGAGGTCGCTGTGTACGCTTTTTGAGATCTCAAATTTCTATTGCGAGTGCTATTCACGCCTGCTGTTCTCACATAAATCCCCCAGAGGGCACTGTCGACTGACTGACTGACTGATTGACCGACCGACTAATAACCCCACCCACCCCTCTTCCCTAAACCCAACCGATAGTGTTTTCAAAAGCAATGCAAAAAAAGAAATGCCCTCGCTTGATTTTTACCACGTTCTCACCCTGTTATTTACTTGTTTATTTTATCTTTTGCCTTTTGTTTTTGTTTTACCTGCTTTCTGGAACCGTTCATCCCCAGACTCAACCCATATCATCAAGGTCAACTCCGCTCCGCGTCTCAAGTCCGCTGATGTACATGCCGAGCTACTGGACAAACTGGTAACATTGTAAAAGCCGTCCACAAGGAGGTAAGCGGTCAGCTGGTAGTGCGAAAAGAAACAGAAGCAGCATCATACCGCCCTGTAGCATTCATTTTAAAGACGGAATGCAGCCATATGTAGCTCTGGCTATATAATTCGTGCTCTCCAGAAATGTATACGGAGGTACATTTTCACAATGAGCCTGTGTTAAAAAATGATGTGAGTTTTTCCTTAAACCAATCTAAATTATCCGCCAATGTGGTAGACAATACAATCTTGTTGTCTGTTTGATATAAGACTATTTTACTAACCACATTGGTAAATTATTTTGAATGTTTTACATTCACACAAACACACACCTATAAACGTTTCCATCATTTAAATCACTAAAACTCTGCATTATGCACCAAGCAGTGGACTTTATCTGTCAAATGAATAACTTGCTCCCATTATAATCATCAGTACAGTCTACAGTACGGCTGAGGCTACTATAGTCGTCAGATTTTCAGAGAATTAAAGCCTGAATCTCTACCAGTTGACTCATTTCTATGGTTGCATTGTACACATTATCATCCCACCAAAACCTATTCTAACAAATTTATTTGAGTGTCACGAATCGAATAAAATGCACGCACACACACACACACACACACACACACAACCGCACACGCACACACACACACAAACAATATCGTGTGTGTAGGCAAGGCTCTGATTGTGATTTCAATGACAAATTGACCTTGGCACCAAGTATCCTGTAATGATAATGATAAAAACCAGTCAACCCGTCCAGATTCCCACATTAGCATGGCAAATACACCCGAGGCTGTTAAGTCCCTGCCACTCAGTCTGTATATCACAGGCGAGATGCGGAGGATTAGCCTCTTCCGCTCTGGAGCAGAAAACGCACATGCAACAACTGTGAATTAAGCTCCATTCTCCTCCAGCTTTTAAAGGCTGAGCTAGTCAGAGCCGTCAGTTGTCATACCGCTAACAGCTGTAAAAGCTAGAGCTGCACGATAGCGGAGAAAAACTGACATTTCTGTACTTTATTTTTCTGCCGTGCACTTGAGGGAAAAATTATTAGCTTTATACTGTGAAATTTGTATTCTTTTCGTCACAAAGTGACGTTTAACAGAGCACTTTCACAGTATTTCTGCTATATTTTCTTCTTCTGGAGAAAGTCTTGTTTGTTTTTTTGTTTTGGCTGAAATAAATGAAGTTTTTAACATTTTTGATACAACTCTTAAACGGCCACGAAACCCCCTCTGTGTCAGCAGGGTGTTTTCACACCTCTAGTTTGGAAAAAGTCAGGAAAGTGGGCGTGTTCAGCTCTGTTTAGGTGGGAGTGTCGGGGGAGGGAAAGAGGGAAGGATTTGCAAATATGGGAGTTTCCATTTGGACACGCAGATGCAGGGGAGAAAGATCGGGACTGTGTTTACATGGACATCAGTAATCAAATGATTTGCTAAATTATTAATTTGTTGACTTTAACTGCAGTTTGGCACTTTCACTTTTTATTCAGGAACATTTCCTGCATGTCGCCCATGACAAACGAGATATTGAAAGCGAGGAACTGCTGGAGAGTGGAGATTTAATGTAATGTTTGATACCACATGGCGAATAGGAGAAAAAAATCCTCCGCATTTCTCGGTAACTTAGATGCACTCGGTAGGTAGCGTCAGAAAGCCGTGTGTGTATAGACTATCCTGTCACAAAATGTGGCGAAAATCCTACACGACGGTAATAGTTTGATTGTGGTGTTTACATGTTTACAGTGGATCTTTCAGTCTATAATATTGTACTATAATATTGCAGTGATATGAACATACTGTAAACTTAGTAACTAAATCATTTTGACTATGGTATGTCTTTAAAAACTGAAAGAGCACTGCTGACGATACGAAGTAACTTTGCCATCTGAATGAACAAACAAAGGGCACTGATCACACACACACTTACCAAATCTGTAGACAATTAATACAAACTGGAGCCGTGTCTTTTTTAAAAGGAGACGAGCGGCAAATCCGGATTTCATCATTTCCAGATGCGAAAAGCTCTCGGGTAAAAATGTTCCTTACAAACGCATTCTGTCGCGTGTGGTGTGCACTGTAATCCACATGTGAGTCCAGCTGCTCTCTCATAGCGGGGAAATGAAAACAAAACCTTCATTGCAGCACAATAATAAATGCAACACTGACGACCCGTGTCTACAAATTCTTGTTCTTTCACTTGTTTTAGGAACACAACGTGGCATCTCTTTGTCTTCTGAACACTGTAACAGGTAAAACAGTCTTCGAAGCTATCATGCATATTAATGAAGCTGCACCTCATACACAATAGAGCGTGCTGATTGGTTTGAACCAAGTCTTTCTCATGAATTAATGCTGCACATTCAGAGACATCACAATGCACTCGCAGGTACAGACAGCCACTCTCCATGCTGGATTTACACCTAAGTATCTCATGGCCGTGACGCAGCTTCAAAAATTCGTTTCAAACCGGAAGAACGAATTTGCTCAAAATAACGCAAAAACAACCAATTTTCACTTTTTAGTGCAATATATGAGTCCTAATAGTGTTTATAGCAGCGTGGGACACATATATGTCTGTCAACAGCTCAAAAAATGTGGTTTGGTGTTTCGTGACCCTTTAAAAGTCATTATTATTAGCCCCCATAGGATAGATATACAGTAGAAATCAAAATTATTAGCCCTCCTTTGATTTTTTTTTGTCTTTTTCAAATATTTCCCAAACATTCAAACACAGAAATGCCAACTAGCCCAGCCGGGATTCAAACCAGTGGCCTTCTTGCTGTGAGGCAAAAGTGCTAACCACTGATACTCGTACAGCCTCTTCACTCTTGTGTATTCCTCCGCCCACATAGAGTGACAGCAGATCAATAAACTCACTACAATTTGACAAATATTGCAGCTGTTGGACAACATCATGTACTTTTGAGGCTTTTTTAGGCGAGAATGTAGTTGTTTAGATTACAACTATGCAGTTTATTTATACATATAGTGTCTATTTTAAATGTTTATCATTTTGGAGACAGTGCGTCGGAAACTATCAGCCTGTCATACTGAGCAGAGCAAAGACGGTTGATGTTGTCCATCCACAAGATGGCGACAGAGACCGCATGATAAGCCAAGATAAGGAGAAAAACTCAGCGTAATATCTAACTACAGCGGATCAAATCATTATTAAACTGGTAAGTGACATCATATATAAACAGACACATACACATTACAGCGCAGAGGTGTAAACTAAACTGAAATAATTCTGCTCCAGAGCAGGTAATATTTACAGCATACATACCCTAGAAGTTACCTCAGTTTTAGGAACTGAAAGCTGAGATAATCTTTTAACATATCCATAAGCTTATCTGTGTTTGTCACATAACCTGCTTTCTGGAATACCCCCCAGGATAGGTTTGCAGCGTACGATACCGTGGCAACAAAGACTGATTAAAGCCAATGTCATGGTACCTAATAGTACTGTAGGTGCAAACTAAACGGAAACTTAGCTGGCTAACCAGCTAATCCTCTTCATAGTACAGCTCCCTGATTAAAAAAACCCTGAGTTTTTGTCTTGTTTCTAGTCCAAATATCTTAAAATTCTTAAATCAAGAAGCAATTTTTGAGACAAGTAAAAAATATTATCTTGTTATTGTGTAAAAACTGAGTTTTTCCTTAAAACGAGTAAAATTAGTATTTTAGATATTTATTTAGATAGGTGCAATATTCTACTCCATTGTGCAGTAAAACAGTGGTCTCAAACTCCGCCCGCCTCCACCCTCCAGCCCGCAACAACATTTGCCCCCCCCCTCGCTCCCGGTGTTCACTTTTCGTGAACATAAGCATCACCACCACCTGCATAACCCACACACAGTCTTCATTTCACGGGAACATAAGCACCACCACCACCTGCATATCCCCCCACCCACGGTCTTCACTTCACGCGAACATAAGCATCACCTCCACCTGCATATCCACCCCCCCCCCACCCCGGTCTTCACGCCACGCGAACATAAGCATCACACCGCAGATGTTACAACTGCCCTCATATCGTTTGTCAGTCACTGAAATGGCCCCCGGTCAATTTGAGTAAAAGACCCCTCGCGTAAGTAGTGCATTCACACTGAAATTCCATGTTTAATACCTGTATGATGCACTTATTGAACCGTTAAAAATAAAGTGTGTAATGTCTGTTGGCTTCATCGAACACGGACCTTCAGCATGCATTGGGGTGGTTTTCTGCCGAGTGTGACGTGGCTGGGATGAGAATCAGCACCTCCAAATCCGAGGCCATGGTGCTCCACCAGAAAGAGGTGGTTTGCCATCTCCAGGTTGGAGGAAAGTCCTTACCCCAGGTTGAGGAGTTCAAGTATCTCCAAAAGGATAGAAAGTGAGATTGACAGGCTGATTGGTGCAGCGGCAGCAGTAATATGGTCAATGTATCGGTTTGTTGTGGTAAAGAAGGAGCTGAGCCGAAAGGCAAAGCTCTCGATTTACAGATCAATCTACATTCCTATTCTTACCTATGGTCATGAGCTTTGGATCATGACCGAAAGGACAAGATCTCAGATACAAGCGGCCGAAATGAGTTTCATTCGCAGGGTAGCAGGGCGCACCTTTATAGATAGGTGTGAGGAGCTCTGTCACCCGGGAGGAGCTCGGAGTAGAACCGCTGCTCCTCCACATCGAAAGAAGCCAGCTGAAGTGGCTCGGGCATCTGTTTTCGAATGCCTCCTGTACGCTTACCTAGTGAGGTGTTCCAGGCATGTGCCACCAGGAGGAGGCCTCAGGGAAGACCCAGGCCATTATTATTTGGATTGGCAAAACAAAATTGTCCTACAAGAGTGATTGTAGCGCCTCCCAATGGTGAATGCAGGTCTACTCATGGCAGGTATTATTTGGTACTTAGTGAAATAAATTACCAAATTTGGCAACCGTCAAACGTCATCAGGAAATGGTTTGAATTTCCACTGAGTAAAAAAACATTAGTGTTCTATTTGGGATGACACTAAACTTATATACTAAGCTGTTGAGTGTGTAAGTGCATAAGTACATAGTGCATGAGTGCATAGTGTGCCATTTGGGACGCAGCTAAAAACAAAGTAAGAAATGCATTGTTTTGCAGTGTATTTGTTTGGGTTTGTCAACTCTAAACCTACTCTTCAACTCTGAGTTCAGCTTTATGCAACAGGCCACTGGAAACAAAAAAACTTTTTCTCCAGAGCAGTCAAACTCATTTACGGCACGAGCTCAAAGCCCTGGCACTCGGAGGACAAGGCTGATTTAATTACACTGTCTGATCATGTCGGACCACGAGGAGACGTTTATAGATGCTGCGTTTGAAGGCATAAGCAGAGGAGAATGCATGATGTGCTCCGGGTTGTTTTCCTCGTCGTGGGCTGATTAGGGAGGGCTGTACGCTGGTCAGATTGGGCCTCGGACCCGAGGATGATTAAACTGTCAGTGATGATTTATGGACAGTGTTATTACAGCATTTTAAAAGCGTGTTTTTAGTGATTTGTCAGCTTTCTTGCCCTCAGAATTCAATCATTTTGCTTGCGCCGGCCTCCGGGGCTGGACGTAGCGCTCTAGTGAACACGCAACAGCCACCTGCGCACATACTGATACACATTCTGGCACACATTATGTGCACAGACTTACACACACCGCCCGTCGTATGATAGATCCACTCTACATAGGCTCATTCTGAAAACTTACCCCTATATAGATTTCTGGATATCACAAATTATCTAGCCAGAGGAACGTATGGCTGCATTTCACCTTTAAAGGGCACCTATGGTGAAAAATCTACGTTTCAAGCTGTTTGGACACACATATGTGTAAGTACTGTATAGTGTACAGACCGTCATATTGGGGTGATATAAACACACCTAGTCCTTTTTTTTTCAATTTAACAACATAAAAACTGTGGACCAATTGGAGCGGATTTGAGACCGGCCTTGAGACTGTACTGTATATGACATGGGCCTGTTGGTTAGAACATTTCTGCTGTGGTTTGCATGTGTCAAATTGTAAAAGCAGACTTTTCAAAAAATAAAAAATAAATAAACAATATCCTACTAAATAATAATAATAATATTAATAATAATAATAATAATAATCATCATCATTCATTCATTCATTTTCTTGTCGGCTTTTGTCCCTTGCGGGGTCGCCACAGCGGAATGAACCGCCAACTTATCCAGCACGATTTTACGCAGCGGATGCCCTTCCAGCCGCAACCCATCTCTGGGAACTTCCACACACACATTCACACTCATACACTATGGACAATTTAGCTTACCCAATTCACCTGTAGTGCATGTCTTTGGACTGTGGGGGAAACCGGAGCACCCGGAGGAAACCCACGCAAACGCAGGGAGAACATGCAAACTCCACACAGAAACGCCAACTGACCCAGCCCAGCCGAGGTTCGAACCTGCGACCCAGCGACGTTCTTGCTGTGAGGCAACAGCACTACCTAGTGCGCCACTGCGTTGCCTTAATCATCATCATCATTAATATTAATATTTTTATTAAAGTAGGATTTTTTAGTTTCCTAATAAATAATACATATTAAATTTCAATTCTTAATAGCCTCATGAGTTTTAGAATAGGATATGTAATGTTCTCAATAATAATTGTAAAGCAAACACAGGCCCTATATGTGCCATTTACATATATTTCAATAAATATGGAAAACGAGTGCATGTTTTTACCAAAACTCCTACATTCATTCATTTTCTTTTCGACGTAGTCCCTTTATTAATCCGGGGTTGCCACAGCAGAATGAACCGCCAACTTATCCAGCATATGTTTTACGCATCCATACACACTCATTCACACACATACACTACAGACAATTTAGCCTACCCAATTCACTTATACCACGTTTTTGGACTTGTGGGGGAAACCGGAGCACCCGGAGGAAACCCATGCCAACACAGGGAGAACATGCAAACTCCACACAGAAATGCCAACTGGCCCAGCTGAGGCTCGAACCAGCGATCATTTTGCTGTGAGCCGAACGTGCTACCCTCTGCGCCACCGTGCAGCCCTTTTACCAAAATTAATATTGGATTAGTTTGACTTGCACAAAGAAATTATGGGGTTCTTCGCTAAAGAAGTTGTTATCAACCCATTTAGAGCATCATTATGGGCGTTTTATGTTATAACTAGCGTGGTTCAAATGATAGATCTGCGACAGAGAAACTACGGGTTTTGGGAAACACTCGTCACTACATCGTTCTTTTCTCAAATAATGCATCGTACTATGATAGTTCAGCCGCGAGTTACGGGAAATGCACCCCAGAGCGAGAGATGTCAATAACGCACCTAAAGGTTTGTTGTTGACCACCATATAACAGGAAAAAGAAGATCATCATCGGCTAGACATCAGCCTCACAGCTCCATGAATGTCGGTGGCATCACTTATTGTTCCGTGATTGGTAAATGTAGCTTGAGTGGACGCTACTGCATTATTGACAAAAAATTGCTTCACTACTGAAAAGCTATTTAATTTAGAATGTAGCGACGCTACCGCCAAGCTACTGAGAAATGTAGTTAAGCTAATAGCGTCAGTGGCCATGTACGTCAGTGGACTTGAGACGCAGAGCGGAGTTGACCTCTATAACGAGGTTTGAGTCTGGTGAAGAACAGTTAAAACATAAATATAAACCAAAAAATTAAATAAACAAGTTATTAACAGGGTGAGAGCGTGGTAAAATTTGAAAATGTGGTAAAAATAAGGCTGTCGCGAGGGCTTTTCTTTTTCTAGATTGCTTTTGACAACCCTGTCGGTTGGATTTAAAGAAGTGAGTGGGCACTGGTCAATCTGTGCTTTTGAAAACACTATCGGTTGGGTTTAGGGAAGGAGGAGAGGGGGCAAGTCGATGGGTCAGTCAGTCAGTCGACAGCGGCCTTTGGTGGATTTACGCGAGAGCAGCAGGCACAAATGACACTTGCGAGAGAAATTGGAGATCTCAAAAAGTGTACACAAAGGTATCTGTTGGATTCACAAAAACAAAAACTGCAAAAAACATAGCTCCTAGGATGTATTTTGCTCTCTTCAGAAATGCATATAGGGGTACGTAATCAGAATGAGCCTGAGTTGAATTCACTCAGACACAGATGTGGAAATGCACACATAACTTAATTACAGAAAACAGGACAAGCTGTTTTAGGCTGGCTAATGCTGCTTTAGTTCTGGTCAGGCCATGCTGTGACCTACAGGAAATAGTTGACCCCAAAAAATATATAGGAATTCTTAAAAAATAAAGGTTTGCAGTCAGAATTGAATAATTAATAAAATTATTTATTGAATGGGCAAAATTATTTGTCCTCCTGTGTTAGCCCTTTTTTCTTCAAATATTTCCCAAATTATGTTTAACAGTGCAAGGAATGTTTCCCAGTATTTCCTATAATATTTTTTCTTCTGAAGAAAGTCTTATTTGATTTATTTCGGCTAGAAAAAAAGCAGTTTTAATTATTTTTAAAACCATTTTAAGGTTAATATTATAAGCCCCCTCGAGCAATAGTTTTTTTTCCGAATGTCTACAAAACAAACCATCATTATGCAATGACTTGCCTAATTACCCTAACCTGCCTAATTAACCTAGTTAAGCCTTTAAATGTCACTTTAAGCAGTATAGAAGTGTCTTGAAAAATATCTAGTCAAATATTATTTAATGTCATCATGACAAAGATAAAATAAATCAGTTATTAGAAATGAGTTATTAAAACTATTATGTTTAGAAATGTGTTAAAAAAATCTTCTCTCCGTTAAACAGGGGAAAAAAATAGACAGGAGGGCTAATAATTCTGACTTCAACTGTATTTCTCGCCTATCTAATCAAGCCTCTAGAAAGGAAACGGCACTCATCTACATCCCAGCCCAGTCAATACACACGATCCATCCTCTCTGTCAGTACAACACAATCTGCCTTCCAGATCTCCCACAATCACACTGCTCTTTCAGCGGCATTGCAAACTATTAGCCCAGGCTGACAGCGAATGACCCAGATCAGATCAGCACATCTCCAATGGTAATCACAGCTCCGCTCAATCTGCTGGAGAATCAACATCACCGCCGACACCGTCCTCGTATTAATCAAACAGCTGGGAAATGATAGGGTCCGAACGGATGACAGTTTGAGCGGAGATGATCGCCGCGCAGTGACATCACAGTGCTATACAGCTGAAGTCAGAAATATTAGCCCTCCTGTGATTTTTGTTTCTTTTATAATATTTCCCAAATGATGTGTAATCAGAGCAAGGAATTTTTCACAGTATTTCCTATAATATTTTTTCTTCTGGAAAAAGTCTTATTTGATTTATTTCGGCTAGAATAAAAGCAGTTTTAAATTTTAAGGTCAATATTATTATTCGCTCCTAAGCATTTTATTTCCCGATTGTCTACAGAACAAACCACTGTTATACAATGACTTGCCTAATTACCCTGACTGGCCTGGTCAACCTAATTAACCTAGTTTATAATGTCACGATGGCGACGCAGTGGCGGAGTAGGTAGAGCTGTCGCCTCACAGCAAGAAGGTCGCTGGTTCGAGCCTTGGCTGGGTCAGTTGGCGTTTCTGTGTGGAGTTTGCATGTTCTCCCTGCGTTCGCGTGGGTTTCCTCCGGGTGCTCCGGTTTCCCCCACAGTCATGCAGTACATGTGAATTGGGTAGGCTAAATTGTCCGTGGTGTATGAGTGTGAATGAGTGTGTATGGATGTTTCCCAGAGATGGGTTGCAGCTGGAAGGGCATCCGCTGCGTAAAACATGCGCTGGATAAGTTGGCGGTTCATTTCGCTGTGGCGACCCCTTTTTTAATAAAGGGACTAAGCCGAAAAGAAAATGAATGAGTGAATAATGTCACGACAGTTCAAAAGCGCCTGAGCTGGCTTATTTCAAATTAAAAGTCCCCATGCATTTACCTCATTAGCTGAAACAGGACATACTGTATAGTTACACTGGACTTCACATATTACAGTAAACAAAAAAGGAAGCATCGTGACATCAGTCAGTCTCTGTAAGTTATATTGTGTCTTTCTCATCTCTCTCTCGCTCTTTCAAAAAAAAAAAAACACTCCCCCTCCTTACTCTAGCACTAAATTCTCTGAGCACTAACATTTCCTTTGTATAACCAGCACTTGTTGTGTGTATTGCCTCTTCTAGTTGAATCCCTAAATGCCTCCTACATTGTAAGTTGCTTTGGACAAAACCGTTCAATAGTATCTGGATGCAGCCTTTATGATGCAAGCTGAGATTGCATCACTCAGCCATGCAATGTCAGACACACACAATGCACTCAAATGGAGCGAGTGACGTCACTGTGAGGGGTGGGGTTAGGTGAGCCCATTAAAAAGCATTGGGTGCAGCTCAGATTGCACTGCACCAAGTCTGCATCCACACCCCTCTCAAACCGTTTACTAATTGACTAAATGTACACTATCTGACAAAAGTCGTGTCGTCAATTCGTCAATGTAAGAGCAACAAATAACAACTTGACTTCTAGTTGATCATTTGGAAAAGTGGCAGAAGGTCGTTTTTTCCAATGAAGGTCAAGGTGTTCCAGGATTGGCCAGCCCAGTCACCAGGCATGAACATTATTGAGCATGTCTGGGGTAAGATGAAGGAGGAGGCATTGAATGAACCCAAAGAATCTTGATGAACTCTGGGAGTCCTGCAAAAACGTTTTCTTTGCCATTCTAGATGACTTTAAGTTATTTGAGTCATTGCAGATATGTATGGATGCAGTCCTCCAAGCTCATGAGAGTCAGACACAATATTCACTTTTTATCCACTGCAGCATGACTTTATATTCTAAACTGGACATTATTTCTGTTAACAGACAAGACTTTTGTCTAAGCAAAATCAGACCTTACTGTCCTAATTAAATAATTCAAAATCAAGGCATGATCATATTTTATTCTGGTAAAATAAGCGTAATCTAGTCTAATCTAATCTAATCATATAAGCCACTTCTGATATCAAATGATCAACTAGAAGTCAAGTTATTATTTATTGTTCCTAAAACTTAGATAGGCGACAAGACTTTTGTCATGTAGTGTATATTAAAAAGACTAAAAACAACAACACACATGAGCAAAGCAAGGCTCTCGCTGACAACACATTCTGGAGAGTACAGAAAGCACAGAGTGAGAAGACGGAGTGATGAGAAGATCCTGAAAGACGGAGAGAGCCGGGGTAGATGACATCCGTCTGTGTTTGTAATTACACAGCTCTGTCAGAGGCGACTGCATGCGGGCGAAGGTGCCAGTGAGGAGGGAGAAAGAGGGCGAGCTCTCAAACTGAGACGCCATCTGGGCCTGCACTCTCCTCTGAATGATAATTCTGCCCGGCCCTCAAAAAAAAAACTGCTGCTTCCACACACACACACACACACACACACACATACAGTTGAAGTCAGAATTATTAGCCCCCTTGAATTATTAGCACCCCTGTTTATTTTTTCCCTAATTTCTGTTTAATGGAGAGAAGACTTTTTCAACACATTTCTAAACATAATAGTTTTAATAACTCATTTCTAATAACTGATTTATTTTATCTTTGTCATGATGACAGTAAATAATATTTTACTTGATATTTTTTAAGACACTTCTATACTGCTTAAAGTGACATTTAAAGGCTTAACTAGGGTAATTAGGTTAATTAGGCAGGTTAGGGTAATTAGGCAAGTTATTGTATAACGATGGTTTGTTCTGTAGACTTTCGAAAAAAATTTGCTTAAAGGGGCTAATAATTTTGACCTTAAAATGGCTTTTAAAAAATTAAGAACTGCTTTTATTCTAGCCGAAATAAAACAAATAAGACTTTCTCAAGAAGAAAAAATATTATAGGAAATACTGTGAAAAACTCCTTGCTGTTAAACATCATTTGGGAAATATCTGATATTTACTGGAAGGCTAATAATTTTAACTTCAACTGTATATATACACAGATGAAAAGAGAACACATGTGTGCCCGCCTGTGTGGATGAGATGCACACAGCAAGACAAGCTGTAGAGAATCTTCCGGATTCTTCCAGAGAAAGAGACAGCTGAGCTGGATGGCCAAGATAAGACACGAGAGACATGCTAGCAATTGAAATAGGATGAATGCAACCAACTCCGTATCTCGGTTCATAAACAGGCAGATAGGATTTATTGAGGCATCTGTTTTGTACGTCATTAAACTTGCGACAATCTGGTACTTCTCCGCAGTTTAATGACGTAGAAGGAAGAGCGTGGGTGGAGACGCCGACGCGGCAAACAACCACAACAGAGGAAACATTGAGGAGGAAAGTGGTCTGTGGTCGACGGCAGGTTACCTGCCTTCTTGCCCTGTGGGTGAATGGTGGAGGAGACCATATATAAACCATAGGTGCAAGCTGCGATGGCGGCCCTTTCCCTCCTCCTCCGCCTCAAAATCATTTTAAATTTGGGTGAACTTCGCATATTTCGCAGAGCTAAAAGCAAGACAATTTCTTCCATCGTGGCTAGTGTGGCGCAGATGCTAAAACCCGCCTTTATGCATGCGTGACACTATAAATTGTATGGTAAGTGTAAACAGATGAACCGGATATGGGTCACAATTAAAATAACATGTAAACGGACAGGCAAAACAATCAGATATAGGCAACAAATCAGAATTGAGCATCAAGACCTGGCAGTGTAAACATGACCATAAAGTCTGCCATGTAAATAGCAAATGTGCCATGGCGCGACGCAACTGACTCTTAAGGGGAATGGTAGACGAGACTCGTTAGGCTGCTTGTTAGGCTCAAAACACACCCATAACTCATTTTGAGAATAAGCACAACCTTGTTAGGCCATGCGCTGGGCGTATATTTCCGTCCCTAAAATAGCAAAAGTAGATTCAGACAGGCCCTTAATGTTTTTGGGCCATGAGCTTTAGACTTTGCGCCTAGATCGTTAAAATAGAGCCCTTCATGTTGTCCCAACACAAATTGATTAACTTAATAAATTGAAACTAAACAGCACTCCGTCCAAACTATACTGCTGAAAATGCACATCACGTGACCACACATACACACAGACACACACACACTGAGACTGTCACGCGCTCCAGCAGTCGGCGGGTGCTTTGAGCACAAAACCCCAGAGAGCAGTGCACGTCGAACAGTTTATCAAGGATCTACCGCTGGATGGCGTCTCACTATAGTTGTTAAATGTGATATTTGAATAATCTTGTCTCTATCTAATGACTCTTCGGTCTTTTGAATCTATCAGGAGAATCTGAATCTGCCAGAGTCTCGCGGAAAAAGTGATTGACAGGTGGTAATTTGTGTGTAACTTATCTTTATGTATTTATGATTTGGTTATGGGTAAAACCATGCGGGTCAGGTAGTTGAAATGGTAGGCTACAAATAATTAATTCATTATAAATTAATTAGTTATTCATTAATAATTAATTCACTGCTGCCTACGACGACCATGCCATCGTCCATCACGATGTTTCACATTAGACATTGTACAATGTCAAATTGGTCGACATCGGCCAACCCTAAATTGGGTATGGGTCACAATTAAAAGAACGTTTTAAACGGACAGGCAAAAAAAATGTATATAGCCAACAAATCAGAATTAGGTATCAAGACCTGACAGTGTAAACGTGACTATAAAGTCTGCCATGTAAATAGCAAATGCGGCATGGCGTGACGCAACTTAAAGGGAATGTGAGATGAGACTCTGATTGGTTTAATGCACGTTATGCTCAAAACACACCCATAACTCATTAAGAGAATAAGCACAACCCTGTTAGGCCATGCGCTGGGGTGCAGAGCGTATATTTCCGTCTTTAAAATAGCAAAAGTAGATTCAGACACGCCCTTAATGTTTTTGGGCCATGAGCTTTAGACTTTGCGCCTAGATCGTTAAAATAGAGCCCTACATGTTGTCCCAACACAAATCGATTAACTTAATAAATTAAAGTGGATTGAACTAGGGTTGTGTCGAGAAACCATCGTTCATCGCCGATGGCCGATAGACATCCCGATGCTGAGCCGGCATCGCGATCCTCCGCCCCGCCCCTGTCGCAAAATACGATCGCGAAAAATACACACTTACACTAATACGTTTTAGTTTTAAAATGGCATTTCAGAACGAAAATGATCCATATCCACACTGGCGTTTCATCTAGCTTTTCTGAAAAGCAGCTGAAAACGCACATCACGTGACCACACACACACACACACACACACACACACACACTGACAGACAGACTCCAGCAGTCAGCAGGTGCTTTGAGCACCCCAGAGAGCAGTGCACGTCGAACAGTTTATCAATGATCCACCGCTGGATCGCGTCTCACTATAGTTGTTAAACGTGATATTTAAATGATTTTGTCTCTGTCTAATGACTCTTCGCTCTTTTCGATCTATCAGGTAACGTGTCACAGCGTCAGCACACTGCTTCAATCTTTCGCTTTCACGCTTGTACTTAGTTATTACGTTTGTTGACACCATTATAACGACACAGATCACTCTGCCTATTCATGCCAGAGTCCCGCAGAAAAAGTGATTGACAGGTGGTATCTTATGTGTGTAACTTATGTTTCAAGAGTTCACACTTAGATATTGCTTGACGCTATTAGCAGGTTTGGCATGCTGTCCCGGGAGAGAACCCTGAGCTCGGAGATAATTGAGCCCAGGGCTCCCGCCTGGTCGATTGAGCATGTAAAGGGAGTACGAGATCAGGTAGTTCTCGAGATCTCCCCGTGGTAAAGGAAGAAAGGTGGAGAAGGGGTGGATGGGGGGTTTAATTTTGTTAGGCTACTTATAGTGAGTTTGGATTCATCTGATTGGCCAACTAATGATTGTAGATGAGAGACCAGCTGCAGTCAATCATATCACGTGCTCCTCTCGAAATTAGTTCGTGAAACTTCACTCATTTATTTATGATTTGGTTATGGGTAAAACAAAGACCATGTGGGTCAGGTAGTTGAAACGGTAGGCTACAAATAAGTAATTTGTTATGAATTAATTAAGTATTCATAAATAATTAATTCACCGCCGCCTACGACGATGCCATCGTCCATCGCGATGTTTCACATTAGACATCGTACAAAGTCAAATTGGTCGACATCGCCCAACCCTAGATTGAACATAAAACAATCAAGAATTGTGTTGTTTCAGCTCATTTTGTGAAGTTTATTTATAAACTAATTTCGAGAGGATCACGTGCTTATGATTGCTAGCGGCTGGACCAACATTATCCAAATCACCTCGCACCAATCAGATGATCCCCAAGCTACTATAAATACCCCGGGTTTCATATCACCACTATCTTCGCTTTGAAGAATCTCCCCTTCCACCCCTACTCTCTTCTAGATGGGTGACACAGTGGCCCAGCGCTTAGCGCTGTTGCCTCACAGCAAGAATGTCAATGGTTCTAGGCTTTACTAAACCAGTGGGCATTTTCTGTGCGGAGTTTGCATGTTCTCCCCGTGCTCACGTAGGTTTTTCCAGGGTCCTCCGGTTTCCTCCCACCGATTAAAAACATGCAACCTAAGTTATTTATTAATCAACACTATAGACTTGCTCACTATCTAGTACCTATCTCGTTAAAGAGAACTACTATCTGCACTTCAATCACTACGATGGGGGAGTTCTCGAGATCTACCTGAGCTCGATCTCCCCTCTCGCCTTGCAACGGGAGGGAGCCCCGGGCTCGAGGATCTCATGAGCTCAGGGCTCTCTCCCGGGGCAGCATGCCAAACAAGCTTTATAATTAATCATCAGCTAAGTGTGAACTCTTGAAAAAATAAGTAGTTTGAACAAGCAGCAAAATCATTTTTTTAGAGTGTGATTGCGTGCGCAGATTCTGTGTGTGACTACTTATGAGCCAGCGTTGAATTTTAAAGTATTGCTCCAAGAATCTTGTCCATGATGCTGTAAATAAACAGTGAGTCAGCAAGTAAAGCAGAACTGCTAACTCAGTACCACGCAACAACACATTCTGGCAAATACAGCTAGTTGCCAGTCAAGGTTAACTAGCATGCGGGATGTCAGAAGGAAGGTTGTGTTTTTACTCTTCACCCCAACACTCACACTGATTAAATCTGTGTGTGTGTGTGTGTGAGAGAGAGATAGAAAATGCACTGAACACACTGATGCAACGCTTTGTGTCCTCCTGCAGTGACGCATCAATGGACAGCGACAGCAGCCACCTGTGCCTGGAGGAAAAAAAATCCCCCAGAATGCAATTGGTGGATGCAAGGGATGCTTCAGTGGTGCAAAGCCCGGGCATGAAAAGGAAGGAGGGGGAAAACGCTCTGCGCATCAGCGGCTCTGGCACAGACCCACTTCAATTAGCTCAGTGTGCTGTGGAAGAAGCAGACACCAGCGCATCAGAGCGTCTGAACACACACACACAGGCTACACACTCCCTGCAAACAACACACACGAGCATTACTTCACATGCAAAGGCAAACAGGTCATTTCTGTTGTGAAGTTGATTCTGAGCTCGGGAACTTCTGATGAATGTGATTGTGTTGTAGTGTGAGGAAACATTACTATAAAATACAGACCCACTGACAATCTGAAATACTGACTGAACAAACTTATGCACTCACTCACTCACTCACTCATCTACTGGTTCACTCATTCACTCACTAACTCACTCGTTGATTCACTAACTCATTCACTCACTCACCAACTAACTCATTAACTCGCGTGTTCACTCACTCACACACTCGTTCACTAATTAACCCACCTGTTCACTCACTCACTCATTCACTCAGTCAGTGACTCATTCACTTGTTCACTCACATGTTCTCTCATTTACTCACTCATTCACTCACTCATTCATTCACTCAGTCATTATCTCACGCGTTCACTCACTAACTCACTCATTCATTCACTCACTCGTTCACTCATTCATTTACTCACTAACTCACTCGTTCACTCTCTCTCATTCACTGACTTACTCACTCATACGCACACTCACTCGTTCACTCGCTTACTCATTCACTCACTTGTTCACTCAATCATTCTCTCACTCGCTTACTCACCCTCTCATTCACTGACTTATTTACTCACTCATACGCACACTCACTTGTTCACTCACTCGCTTACTCATTTACTCACTTGTTCACTCACACTTTCTCTCATTTACTCACTCACTCACTCATTCACTAACTCACTCATTCATTCACTAACTCATTCACTCACTCACTAACTCACTCATTAACTCACGTAATCACTCACTAACTCACTCGTTGATTCACTAACTCATTCACTCACTCACCAACTCACTCATTAACTCGCGTGTTCACTCACTCACACACTCGTTCACTAATTAACCCACCTGTTCACTCACTCACTCATTCACTCAGTCAGTGACTCATTCACTTGTTTACTCACACGTTCTCTCATTTACTCACTCATTCACTCACTCATTCATTCACTCAGTCATTATCTCACGCGTTCACTCACTAACTCACTCATTCATTCACTCACTCGTTCACTCATTCATTTACTCACTAACTCACTCATTCACTCTCTCTCATTCACTGACTTACTCACTCATACGCACACTCACTCGTTCACTCGCTTACTCATTCACTCACTTGTTCACTCAATCATTCTCTCACTCGCTTACTCACCCTCTCATTCACTGACTTATTTACTCACTCATACGCACACTCACTTGTTCACTCACTCGCTTACTCATTTACTCACTTGTTCACTCACACTTTCTCTCATTTACTCACTCACTCACTCATTCACTAACTCACTCGTTGATTCACTAACTCATTCACTCACTCACCAACTCACTCATTAACTCGCGTGTTCACTCACTCACACACTCGTTCACTAATTAACCCACCTGTTCACTCACTCACTCATTCACTCAGTCAGTGACTCATTCACTTGTTCACTCACACGTTCTCTCATTTACTCACTCATTCACTCACTCATATATTCACTCAGTCATTATCTCACTAGTTCACTCACTAACTCACTCATTCATTCATTCACTCACTCGTTCACTCATTCATTTACTCACTAACTCACTCATTCACTCTCTCTCATTCACTGACTTACTCACTCATACGCACACTCACTCGTTCACTCGCTTACTCATTCACTCACTTGTTCACTCAATCATTCTCTTACTCGCTTACTCACCCTCTCATTCACTGACTTATTTACTCACTCATACGCACACTCACTTCTTCACTCACTCGCTTACTCATTTACTCACTTGTTCACTCACACTTTCTCTCATTTACTCACTCACTCACTCATTCACTAACTCACTCATTCATTCACTCAGTCATTATCTCACTCGTTCACTCACTAACTCACTCATTAACTCACCCGTTCACTCACTCATTCAATCACTTGTTTACTCACTCATTCATTCACTCACTCGTTCACTCATTCATTTACTCACTAACTCACTCGTTCACTCACTCTCTCGTTCACTGACTTACTCACTCATACGCACACTCACTCGTTCACTCACTCGCTTACTCATTCGCTCACTTGTTCACTCAATCATTCACTCACTTGTTCACTCATTCATTCACTCACTCGTTCACTCATTAATTTACTCACTAACTCACTCGTTCACTCACTCTCTCATTCACTGACTTATTTACTCACTCATACGCATTCTCACTCGTTCACTCACTCGCTTACTCGTTCACTGACTCTCTCATTCACTGACTTATTTACTCACTCATACGCACACTCACTCGTTCACTCACTCGCTTACTCATTCACTCACTCTCTCATTCACTGACTTATTTACTCACTCATACGCACACTCACTCGTTCACTCACTTACTTACTTATTCACTCACTTGTTCACTCAATCAATCATTCACTCACTCGTTCACTTACTCTCTCATTCACTGACTTATTTACTCACTCATACGCACACTCACTCATTCACTCACTCACTTATTCACTCACTTGTTCACACTCAATCAATCACTCAATCGTTCACTAACTCACTCGTTCACTCACTCACTTGTTCGCTTACTCACTCACTGACTCGTTCACTCACTAACTTACTTGTTTACTCATTAATTCACTCACTTTTTCACTCATTCACAGTTTCACTCACTCGCTCTTCCACTCAGTCAATCACGTTTACTCACTTTCACTCACTGACTTGTTTGCTCACTCCCTCATTCACTCACTCACTCACTCATTTATTCACTTGTTCACTCATTCACGTCTTCACTCATTCAATCATTCATTCACTCGTCAACTACCTCACTCGTTAACTCACTCAATTACTCACTTGTTCACTCACTCATAGTATTGGAAACACTCGTTTACTCACATGTTCATTTACTCACTCATTCACTCACTCACTGACTCATTCACTCACTCACTAACTCACTCATTCACTCACTTGTGCACTCACACTCATTTACTGACTCATTTACTCACACGTTCACTCACTCCCTCATTCACTCACCCAATCACTCACTCGTTTACTCTCTCAATCGCCCACTAACTCACTCGTTCGTTCACTCACTCACATTCACTGACTCATTTACTCGCACGTTCACTCGCTCCCTCTCTCATTCACTCACTCATTTTCTTACTTTTTCACTTATTCACTCATTCATTCAAATCACCCTTCACTCATTCACTTACTCACCCATTCACTCACTCGTTCACTCACTCACTTGTTCACTAACTTGTTCACTACTAATTTATTTACTAACTCACTCAATTACACACTTGTTCATTCATTAATTTACCTGTTCACTCATGCACTCATTCATTGACTCATTCACTCACTTGTTTACTCATTCATTCACTCACTTTTTCCCTCACTCAAACTTTCACTCACTCTTTCACTCACTAACTCACTCGTTCAGTCCCTCACTCATGTTCACTCATGCACTCTCATTCACTGACTTGTTTACTCACGTTCACTCACTCACTGATTTGTTTGCTCACTCCCTCATTCACTCACTCACATGTTCACTCACTCGTTCACTCACTCAATTTTTCACTAACTCACTCGTTCACTCACTCAATTACTCACCTATTCACTCCTTAACTCACCTGTTCACTTACTAACTCACTCATAGCATTGGAAACTCACTCGTTTACTCACTCACAAGTTCACTCACTCACTTGTTCACTCACTCACTAACTCACTTATTCACTCATTCAGTCACTCACTCACTCACAAAATCACTCACTCGTTCACTCATTCATACACTCATTCATTAACTCACTCAACCACTCACGCCTTCACTCACTTGTTCACTCACTCATGTGTTCACTCTCACACACTTGTTCAGCCACTCACTCATTCACTCACTCACTCATTTACTCACTCGTTCACTCACTCACTCACTCACTCGTCCATTCACTCACTCATTTAATCACTCGTTCACTCACTCACTGACTCATTCACTCACTTGTTTACTCATTCATTCACTCACTCAAACTTTCACTCACTCTCTTTCACTCACTCACTCACTCACTTGTTCAGTCCCTCACTCACATTTACTCACTCTCATTCACTTGTTTACTCACATGTTCACTCACTGACTTGTTGTTCACTCCCTCATTTACTCACTCACTCACTTACTCACTCACTCACTCACTCACTCACTCACTCACATGTCCACTCACTAATTCACTTATTCATTCACTAATTCACTCACCCAATCACCCACTTGTTTATTTACTCACTCGTTCACTCACTCACTCACTCACTCACTCATTCACTCCATTACTCATTCACTCACTCACTCACTTACTCATTCACTTACCAATTAACTCATTCATTCACTTATTCACTAACTCACTCGTTCACTCACTTATTCACTCCTTAACTCACCTGTTCACTCACTCACTCATTCACTCACTAACTCACTCATAGTATTGGAAACTCACCCGTTTACTCACTCATTCATTAACTCACTCACTCACAAGTTTACTCACTCCCTCACTTACTTGTTCACTCACTAACTCACTCATTCACGTTTACTTTTTCACTCACTCGTTCAGTCACTCACTCACTCACTCACTCACTCACTCGTTCACTCATTCACTAACTCACTCAGTCACTTACTTCTTCATTTATTAACTCACCTGTTCACTCACTCATTTACTCACTCACTCGCTGACTGATTCACTAACTCAGTCATTCACCCACTCACATGTTCACTCACACAATCACTCACTCATTCACTAACTCACTTACTCAATCACTCACTCCTTCACTCATTAACTCACCTATTCACTAACTCACTAATTCACTCATGTGTTCACTCTTTCACACACTTGTTCAGTCAGTCGCTCACTCATTTACTCACTCACTCCCACATTCACTCACTCCCTCACATTCACAAACTCGTTCGCTCACTCACTGACTCGTTCGTTCACACAATCACTCACTCGTTCACTCACTCGTTCACTCATTCACTAACTCACTTACTCAATCACTCACTCTTTCACTCATTAACTCACCTATTCACTCACTCACTGAGTCATTCACTAACTCACTAATTCACTCACTCAGGTGTTCACTCTTTCACACACTTGTTCAGTCACTCAGTCACTCATTTACTCACTCACTCCCACATTCACTCACTCCCTCACATTCACTAACTCGTTCGCTCACTCACTGACTCGTTCACTCACACAATCACTCACTCGTTCACTCACTCGTTCACTCACTCACTCACTAACTCACTCACTCATTCACTCACTCACTCACTCATTCAACCACCCTTCACTCATTCACTCACTCATTCAATCACCTTTCACTCATTCACTCACTCACTCGCTCACTCATTCACACACTCACTTACTCACATATATGTTTAAGTAAAAAAAAATAATTAATACATGTAAAGTTGTAAAATTATCGATGTATTAAGTTACAAAATGTATTAAAGAAAAGATTCAGACCTCCTCAATTCCAAACTGTTTCACCATCTCATTCCAGGACTTAGCACTAAGTGGAGACTCCATAACGAATTTGCATGTTCATATATTTCTGTGCTCTTGTCCCTTGTGTAAATGCCCTTGTGTGTTAAAAAACACCTAGATCTGTCTGCTTGCTCTGTTGTATGTAATGATTTCTGCCCTATTTAAAAGTGCAAGGCAGCACCTTCCTTTTCAGAACGGCACTGGTGCCATTTAAATAAATGTGGGGGGGGGGGGGGGGGGGGGGGGGGGGTTATCCCATCAGCCAGAAAAGGCAGACCAAGGCCTCGGGGCAACTCCGTTGTGCATGTGTGTGTGTGCTGTTTAGACACATTTATAAAGGAGAGTTTTGTGTGTATGTGTGTGCTGCCTCAGGAGGTGCTGACACAGAGGAAATGATGCTTCTTAGTAGTGAGCGCTGCTAAGCTAATATACAGCAGGAGCGAAATTCTGCTGGGCTCCATACCGAGGCCAGCATATGGGCTACTCTGTCACACAAACATGCGCCACATGCCTCCAGGCTCTTTCTCAGAAGCACCAAATCATAATAACTCGAAGCGAAATCATGCCGCACAACTAACCAGGCCCTTAAATGATCCCTCAAAATCCTGCTGCACAAGTAACTCAGCTCCTCGACAACACCTTCAAACTTTTTTTGTGAGTAACTCAGCCCCGTCGACAAGATGTCAAGACTCACAAACCTGACCCTTAAACAATGTCTCAAGATTTCAACTCGACTGCTGAGAAATATCTCGAGTTCTACTGAACATATTGCACACTCATATACAGTGGGGGAAATAAGTATTCAACACGTCACCATTTTTCTCAGAAAACATATTTCTAAAGGTGCTGTTAATGTTGATGTCAACCAAATAAATCCATTTATGGAAAGAAAACAAAATCTAATTATTTTACAACTGAAGTTCTGTGTAATAATATAAAATGACACAAAAAAAAGTATTGAACACATGAGGAAAGGGAGGTGTAGTTCGGCAGTGAAAGCCCAGACAGCTGAAATCTCTTAGCAGTTCTTCAGCAATCCTCTGTCCTTCCTCAGTGTAAATGAATATCAGCTGCTTCAGTCCAACATCTACATTAGCAGGAGGATGAAGATGAAACCAGAGTGAACATTTCAGCAAGACAATGATCCAAAACACAGCCAAGGAAACTCTCAAATGCTTTCAGAGAAAGAAAATCAAGCTGTAGAATGGCCCAGCCAATCACCTGACTTGAATCCAATAGAAAATACAAAGTATTTTTATTTTGTTTTAAGACTTTACACTTAGCTGATGATTGATTATAAAGCTTGTTTGGCATGCTGTCCCGGGAGAGAGCCCTGAGCTCATAAGATCCTCGAGCCTGGGGCTCCCTCCCGTTTGCAAGGCGAGAGGGGAGTTTGAGCTCAGGTACATCTCGAGAACTCTCCTGCTGTAGTAGCTAATGAACAGATAGTGATTGCTCTTAAAAGATAACTACTTACTAGGAGCATGTCTATGGTGCTGATTTGGATTAGTCAATTAACTTGAGTTGCATGTTTTTGGATGGTGGGAGGAACCCAGCGGGAAACCCACTGGAGCACGGGGAGAACGTGTAAACCATACACAGAAACGTTGACTTGGTTGGTAAGGACTAGAACCAGTGACGTTTATGCTGTAAGGCAACAGTGCTCACCACTGGGCCACCGTGCCACCCATCTAGGAAAAGAGGAGGAGTAGGGGTGGAAGGGGGGATTCTTCAAAACGAAGATGGCTGTAATATGGAATTTAGGGTATTTAAAGTGGCCTAGGAATCGTCTGATTGATGAATTATAAATTGGATAATGTGGGACCAGCCGCAAGCAGTCATAAGCACGTGATCCTCTCGAAATTAGTTTAAAAATAAACTTCATTTTGTTTTATTTTTGTGTGTGTATTGTTTGGGTTTTTACCAAAATCTGGTTCAATTCCATGTCAACAGCTCCTTTAGAAATATTGTTCCCAGGAAAAATCATGACGCGTTTAACACGTATTGTACTTCAACAACAACTCAAACAGCAGCAGCAACACAACTAACTCAAACCTTCGATAACTAAACTCAATCCTCAAAACCTTACCACTCATATAACTTGTTTTTTTTCTAATGCGTCAGAGCTTTACTAGACATCTAATTGAATCTAAAAAAAACAAAACACTTTGACAATGCCCTAAACTCCACTATATAACCAATTTAACCGCATATAAACACGGCAAATCTCTGCAAAAACTACAGTAACAACTGAAAACTCAACTGTACAAAAACATTATTTATAAATAACCAATCCAGCCTTTCGACAACATGTCAGACACACAAACTTGGCTCTTAAACAATGTCTCAAGATTTCAACTCGACTGCTGAGAAATATCTCAAGTTGTACTGCACAAATTACACACTCACATACTTCCACAATAACTCAGTACAGTACAAACAGCAGCAGCAACACAACTAACCCAAACATTCAATAACTAAACTAACTCAACCCTCAAAACCATACTACTGTTCAACAAGATGTCAAGACTCACAACCTTGGCCCTTAAACAAAGTTTTAAGATTTCAACTCGATTGCACAAGTTGTACAGCACAAATTACACACTCATATACTTCTATATTAAATCTGTACAAACAGCAGCAGAACACAACTAACTCAACCCTTCAATAACTTAACTCTTTTCTAAATGCTTCAGCGCTTTACTAGACATCTAATTGAATCTATAAACAGATCTATAATTAAATCTATAAACAAAACATCTACAATGTATCAAACCCCACTATATAACCGATTTAACCACATATGCAAATCTCTACTAGACAGCAAAATGAATTCATAACTGCAGTAAGTAGTTACACAAATTACATACCCAATAATAACTACAAATAGAAGCAACAACACAACTAACTCAACCTTCAAAACTTCACTACACATATAACTTAACTCTTTTCTAAAGCTTCATCGCTTCACTAGACATCTAATTAAATCTATAAACAGAAAACACTTCTACAATGCCTCAAACTCCAGTATATAACAAATTTAATCACGTATAAACACTGCAACTCTCTACCAGACAGCTAAATGAATGCATAACTAACAACTGAAAAACCCAACTGTACAGATTTTTTTTTTTACAAATAACCAATCCAGCCTTTCAACAGGATGTCAACACTCACAAACTTGGCCCTTTAAACAATGTCACAATAACTCTGTACAAACAGCAGCAGCAACACAACTAACTCAAACCTTCAATAACTAAACTAACTCAACCCTCAAAACCTTACTACACATATAACTTGACTATTTTCTAATAATATAGAGCTTTACTAGAGATCTAATTAAATCTATAAACAGAAAACACTTCTACAATGCCTCAAACTCCACTATATAACCAATTTAACCACATATAAACACTGCAAATCTCTACTCGAGAGCTAAATGAATGCATAACTACAGTAACAACTGAAAACTCAACTGCATAAAAAATTAGTTGAGAATAACCAATCCAGCCTTTCTACAACATGTCAAGACACACAAACTTGGCCCTTAAACAATGACTATGTTTACATGGACATCAGTAATCAAATTATTTGCTTTAATCTATTTAAGAGAATGATAAGATTAAGGTGTTTACATGAGTTACTTTTTGAGTGTTACTTTCATGATCGCGTTTTACATGTTACAGCACATAATTCGATTAACGTCATTGCGTCACTATGCGCATTTCCTCCGGAGTTTCATGTAATTTCGAGTGTTTCATTTTTAATTTGTCGACTTTAACTGCAGTTTGGCACTTTCACTTTCCTTCACGAACGTTAATGCATGCCCACCGTGACAAACGAGATATTGGATGCAACTATGAACTGCTGGAAGAGTTGTTTTAATGGAAGTTCATACCGCATGCTGAGTGGAAGAAAAAAACCTCCACATTTCACGATGCAGGTGTCTTTGGTCTGCACTGACTGGGTAGGTGCAAAGAGTGTTAAACAGCTGTGTGTGTGTGTGGACTATCCTGTTGCAAAACGCGGCGAAAAGTCCTACATGACGGTAATAGTTCGAATAAGGTGTTTACATGTCTGTACTGCACTTCAATAATGCGACTAAAATCGGCATACTCCACATGTCTTAATTCGATTTTTCTTTAGTTCGATTATGACCTTAATCGGATTAAATTAATCAAAAATCACTGTTTACATGGTAGACGCTTAATCAGAGTATTGTCTTAATCGCAGTAAATTCGAATTACTGATGTCCATGTAAACGTAGTCACTGTCTCAAGATTTCAACTCAACTGCTGAGAAATATCTCAAGTCCTACTGCACAAATTACACACTCACATACTTCCACAATAACTCTGTACAAACAGCAGCATGTGGTGACAGCGATGTCAAGGTCATCAGTTCGATTCCCAGGGAATTCAAGATAAAATCTCTCACTTCAAAGCAATGTGAGACTCTTTGAATAAAAGCATCGGCCAAGTGTGTAAATGGACAAACACAACTATCTCAATTCTTTGATAATGCCTTCTTTGATCATGCCCAAAAAATGCCTGCTATACAATTAACTCAAAGCTTCAATAACTGAACTATACTGAAAAACTAACTTAAACCTTTCATTCATTCATTCATTCATTCATTCAGTCATTTTCCTTCGGCTTAGTTCCCTATTTATTAGGGGTTGCCACAGCATAATGAATCGCAAACTAGTCCAGCATATGATATACAGAGTGGATAACTTAAATAATTCAATAACTACACATACTACAAACCTTCAATAATGCTGTAAACTTGCAGGAGATAAGTCAACTCAACCCGAAAATAAAAACTGAATCAAACTATTTTATACAACCTAATCAACCCCTTTAAGATTTACTTCTCCAAAAGTGTATACTTGGTTTTTAATTACTCGACCTCATGTTATTCCAATCTACCGAAACCTCTGTTCATCTTTGAGACACAATTTAATATATTTTAGATGAAATTTGAGAGCTCCCTTATCCTCCATAGACAGCAACAGTCCCAAGATGTCCAGAAAAGAAGCCAAAACAGACTACGTGAAAACGAAATACATGAGCATTAATGCACATTTATTACGAGCAATAAGAGAATCGTGTGTTGTGTTACTGCGTTTAGCACATGCACACCCTGAAGACTTGACATGGAAGAGAGGACACAGGCAAACAAAGTTGTATTTACAGTTTTTTTGGTGCACATAAAGTGTTCTTGGAGCTTCGTATGATTGTAGTTGAAGTCACAATGGGCAATGTTTTTGGTTCCTCTTCTGGACTTTGAATGAACCTGCTGTTTCTGGAGGATGGAGGATGAAGGAACTCTCAGATTTTACCTAAAACATCCTTATTTGTGCGGACTGAAAGGACATGAGGGCAGTGCTTAATTTGTAAATTGCGAGGTCCCGGAACAGAACGGGGTAACGGGTCCGGCATGGAGAGGGGGATGGGGTGTCGCAGACGAAAGTGAAGAGGGTTGGGGAGTCGCAGAAGAAAGTGAAGAGCGAGGAGGGGGGGTGTGCGTGTGAGGAGGGGGATCGGTAAAATGAGGTGCCGGATCAGATTTCAGAGGTGGCAAATCCGGATCCGGCTTGTTGCACTTTACTACACATATAATTTGAGCTCTTTTTTAATGCTTTAGAGCAGGGATCACCAAACTTGTTCCTGGAGAGCCGGTGTCCAGCAGATTTTAGCTCCAACCTTAATCAAACACACCTGAACAAGCTAATTAAGGTCTTAGGTACACTTGAAACATCCAGGCAGGTGTGTTGAGGCAAGTTGGAGCTATATCCTGCAAGGACACCGGCCCTCCAGGACCGAGATTGGTGACCCCTGCTTTAGAGCTTTACTAAAATCTATAAATAAAAAACACTATGGCAACACATCTAACTCCACTATATAACCAATTTAACCTAATAAAAACCCTGCAAATCTCTACTAGACTGTTAACTGAATGCATAATAACTACAGTAAGAACTGAAAACTCAACTGTACAACTGTACAAATCTACAACTCCGCTTGTCAACATAAAATTAAATCAACCCTTTGATAATGTCTGCTACACTACTTACTAAACCTTTTAACAAGCCTCAAATAACAACTAACTAGAAAATAATGCAGTGCCTCAAAGTGCAATTGCACAATTGTAAAAGAATCCTCCATTGAAGTCTCAACATCTTTACCACACACACAATTATGTTTGCTGTTTGTTCAAACTACTTATATATACCAATTCTTCAGTATTTTTGGGGAAAACTTAACTGTTTTATGTTCAATCCACTTAAATTTGTAAAAACTAATGAGTTAACTTAATTCCTTCATGTTGTCCCAACACAAATTGATTGTGTGGAACCCAACATTTCTACAGTGAAACTAACTCAACCAAAATCACCCCAAAAACAGGATCAACACAACTTTTTTTCATTAAAACTTAAAGCAACCACTGAATGAAGATGAATAACATCAACTTGTAAGCATGTGGCACTTTTTTGAGCTATTACAAATGGGTTGAGTCTAGTTGTCATACTGGAAGGACATGAGGATGAGTAATTAATAACAGAATATTCAAATTTGGGTGAGCTATCCTTTTAATGCCTCAACGCTCTATACTTAACCACCAACTAGAACCTTCGAATACACCTCAGAACTCTACTACACAACTAACTCAACTCCTCAAAAAATAAACGCTTCAATGAGGCATTTAATAAGATTCTGATGGTATGATGCTACCGGTATCACGGTATTGTGATTACTGCTCTAACATATGTTCTTTTTAAATGGCTGGGTGAAATACAGACGATTTTAAGATATATTAAAAAGAATTTAGAACAGTAGCTTTTGATGTGGAGAGTCCTTTTCTGCTGGAGATACCAAAAACTACATAAAATAGTTGTAAAAAAAACATGCAATAATAATAGCTGACATATACCCTAGAAACAGATTAACAGAAAGTTTGGCGGTTTTAAAAGGTTAGATTTAGATCATGATGTCAGCTGACCAAAACTCAATGCCTAGCCAGCATCTAAGGATGTTATTTTGATGTCCAATAACAACGTCAAATTACGTTGATATTTGGTTGATTTTAGGTTGTGTTGGAAATTCAACGTCTGATAGATGTCATAGTGCTAATGTCCACACAATGTCAAGGTGTAACATGATTAGACGTTGATATTAGGTTGATTTTAGGTTGGACTTTGGGTTCTGACGTCAACCCATTCATTTCCAAACAAAATCCAATGTCCCCAAGACGTTGGGGTTGGGTTGGGGTACACATCATATGACATCATGTTGACGTTCTGTGCCTGCAGTGTTGACTTTTCCAAACTGTGGTAAACCCTAAAAACCAGTTATCACCCCATGCATAGCTTTAATGCCTCAAATCTTTACTACACATATAATTTGAGCTATTTTTAATGCTTCAGAGCTTTACTAGAATCTATAACACTTCGGCAACACCTCTAACTCCACTATATAACCAATTTAACCAAATAAAACACTGCAAATCTCTACTAGGCAGCTAAATGACTGAACAAATACAGTAACAATTGAAAACGCAACCGTACAAATGTACAACCCAGCTTGACAACAAAAAAAAAGTAAAAAAATCCTTCAATATTGTCTCAAAACTCTGCTAAACTACTAACTAAACAGTTTAATAAGCCTCAAATAACAACCTCATGGAATACTACAAAATTCAATTGCACAACAATTGGAAATTAATCCTTCAGTGAAGTCTCAGCTTCTCTAATACACATCTGACTCAATTAAAAACCCCTAAAACCACTATAAACCAGGATGAACACAACTTGTTTCCATTAAAACGTAAAGCAACCACTGAATTAAGATGAATTAATCAAACTTGTAAGCATGTGGCACTTTTTTTGAGTTATTACCAACGGGTTGAGTCTAGTTGTGAAAAAACATCAGATGACAGGTACACACAGTCTGAGCATTGTTCAGCTATCAGCTAGCAAATGAAGCGAAGCACAGTACCATGCAAATCCCTTCTCCACTTGGGCTTCTCTGATTGGCTGTCGCTTAATTGTGTTGCGCTGTCACGGGACGAGACGGTAAGGAGTTAATAGGTTAATTTAAGAGAATGAACAACCACATATATCACATGCTCCTGGAACGGGAGGTCAGATTTATGCTGAAAACATGACTTTTGGAGCTTCAACATCATACCCTTTGCAGAAAATCAGATCCATACTGAATTGTCAGATTATAGCATGAAAAATGCATTACTTTTGGAACCGTAAATCAACAGTATACATTAGCAAGGGCGGATCTAACAAATCAAGGACATTTACAGTTTTAGTGTGACAACGCTATTAAGAGGAACATTTTTGGCTGCGATCTGACATTATATAAAAACCTGTGAGAGCTATTAGCCTTTAACAAAGAATTAAAATGCACATTTGCTGTGCAAAGGGAATGAGATAAATCATGCTAAGTAGGTAAGAGAATCGATCATTTCTCAGATGGCCTGGATTGCTTTTTATCTATATTAAACCGAAGAGTCTAATGGATGGCACTTTAGACGGTCCCACTGTGTCCTTTAAAAGGCATCTGCTTGGGCCCTTAGCCCAGAGCATTTGAAAATCATTCAGAAGAGGCTAGATTCAATTAAACCCCCCCCCCCCCCCCCCCCCATACCTTGAACTTTGAGCTGCTGACGAAAGGTAAACACATCAATTTCCTTTCGCTACCTGAGCGGCAACAATCCTCAAATCTGACCAAGCGTTACAGTCGAATCTGGAGCAGAATGAAGGAAAAAATAATAATAACCCCACAACAAGAGCAGCAGAGGTCTCAGCAAGACCAACATGCTGACATGCTGCTCAGGTGGAAAAAAGAGAGAGAGGCAACTAGATAGATTTACAAGATCAGATAAAAAAGATCTGCTTAAGACATCAGGTATTTTAAACAACATTAACCAATGATTGACTAATATATGGAATTTTGATTATTCATTCATTCATTTTCCTTCAGCTTAGTCCCTTATTTATTAGGGGTCACCCCAGCGGAATGAACCGCCAACTAATCCGGAATATGTTTAACACAGCGGATGCCCTTCCAGTCTACTCATACACTGCGGCCAATTTAGTTAATCGAATTCACTTATATCTCATGTCTTTGGACTGTGGGGGAAACTGAAGCACCCGAAGGAAACCCACACCAACACAGGGAGAACATGCAAACTCCACGCAGAATTGCCAACTGGCCCAGCCAGGACTCAAACCAGCAACCTTCTTGAGCCACCGTGCCGCCCAGAATTTTGATTCATTTACTATAGTATGATATGGATACTGTACCTACTGTAAAAATGCGCAAGATTACATGCCATACAACCAAAACATAAGATATGTTTCATATTTACCTGGACGTCTGCTTGCATGTATAACTATAAAACAATCATTTTCATGTTCAGAATGGAAATGAAAGTACTCTAACAATTTGTGATTGTCCAATATTAGTAGATTTCTTTTGTGATTATTGAATCTGATCTTCATATCACTAAACGTCACCCAGATGATTTTAAGTAACAAAAAAGGGGCTTAAAAGTGTTTTTAATTCTGAGAAAGATTTAGTCAAACTCTTTGTGCAATTTGGACAATTCCAAAATCTAAAAAAAGATAAAAAAAAAAGAGAAAAAAATTAAAATATAAATATCCCCAGCATACTGGTGAAAAACAGGCCACTTGGATCAAAACACAGATAATTCTCACAGAATCATTAATATGCACGCCCCAGGCAGCGTTTGATTGGCTTCCTAATGAGATTACAACAATAATCATTGTTTCCCTTATGTTTAAGCTTAACTTGTATTAAACATAATATGTATGTGGGACGCGGTGGCACAGTAGGTAGTGCTGTCGCCTCACAGCAAGAAGGTCACTGGTTCGAGCCTCGGCTGGGTCAGTTGGCGTTTCTGTGTGGAGTTTGAATGTTCTCCCTGCGTTCGTGTCAGTTTCCTCCGGGTGCTCCGGTTTCCCCCACAAGTCCAAAGACATGTGGTACAGGTGAATTGGGTAAGGTAAAATTGTCCGTAGTGTATGTGTGTGAATGAGTGTGTATGGATGTTTCCCAGAGATGGGTTGTGGCTGGAAGGGCATCCGCTGCGTAAAACATATGCTGGATAAATTGGCGGTTCATTCCACTGTGGCGACCCCAGATTAATAAAGGGACTAAGTCGAAAAGAAAATGAATGAATGAATGAATGAATGTATGTGGGACTTTTATTTTGAAAATGAGACCGGTGTTCTACCTCCTCAGAATGTGCTACCGGTAGCTTAATCTGTCATGTTTCATCTACCAAAACAGGGTTAGCACATCTTGTCAGCTTAAAATGTCTATCAGAATGAACTACCACATTAAATAAGGACGT
>LR812531.1:4503830-4606330 GCA_903798195.1 Danio kyathit | reverse complement strand
CATACCTGACAAATAAATGTCAGTATTTGACATCAATATGACGTTGGCTTGTCGTTGGATTTTGGTCACTTTCTAACACAACCTAAAATCAACTAAATATCAACGACATCGTTATTGGACATCAAAATAACATTGTCCTTAACTCTAACCTAATATTAGCGTCTTCTGGGACAACTATTTAACAACAACCTTTCTTGTCATAGGACAATTTTAAAATACTTTGATGATCCACTTCAAATGTTGACTACTGTATATAACACTTTGACACAAAGAATGTTATGGGACACAACTAAAACAATTGCAATAGATACAGTGCATCTGGAAAGTATTCACAGCGCTTCACTTTTTCCACATTTGTTTAGGTTACAGCCTCATTCCAAAATGGATTAAAATCATTTATTTCCTCAACATTCTCCACACAATACCCCATAATGACATTGTAAAAAAAGGATTGTTTGAAATTGTTGCAAATTTATTAAAAATCACATGTACATCAGTATTCACAGCCTTTGCTCAATACTTTGTTGATGCACCTTTGGGAGCAATTACAGCCTCAAGTCTTTTTGAATATGATACCACAAGTCTTTGGGACTTTTTGCCCATTTCTCTTTGCAGTACCTCTCAAGATCTATCAGGTTGGATGGGAAGCAACGATGTACAGCCATTTTCACATCTCTCCAGAGATGTTCAATAGGATTTAGCTCTGGGCTCTGGCTGGGCCACTCAAGGACATTCACCGAGTTGTTGTGAAGCAACTCCATTGATATTTTGGCGGTGTGCTTTGGGTCACTGTCCTGCTGGAAGATGAACCGTCGCCCCAGTCTGAGGTCAAGAGCACTCTGAAGCAGATTTTCATTCAGGATGTCTCTGTTCATTGCTGCATTCATCTTTCCTTCTATCCTGACTAATCTTCCAGTTCCTGCTGCTGAAAAACATCCCCACAGCATGATGCTGCCACCACCATGCTTCACTGTAGGGATGGTATTAGCCTGGTGATGAGCGCTGCCTGGTTTTCTCTAAATGTACCGCCTGGCTTTCACTCAAAAGAGTTAAATTTTAGTCTCATCAGACCAGAGAATTTAGTTTCTTATGGTCTGAGAGTCTTTCAGATGCCTTTTGGCAAATTCCAGGCGGGGAGTGGCTTCTGTCTGGCCACTCTACCATACAGGCCTGATTGGTGTATTGCTGCACAGATGGTTGTCCTTCTGTAAGGTTCACCTCTCTCCACAGAAGAACGCTGGAGCTCAGACAGAGTGATCATCGGGTTATTGATCACCTCCCTGACTAAGGCCCTTCTCCCCCGATCATTCAACTTAGATGGCCGGCCAGCTCTAGGAAGAGTCCTGGTGGTTCCAAACATCTTCCACTTACAGATGATGGAGGCCGCTGTGCTCATTGGAACTTTCAGAGCAGCAGAAATTTTTCTGTAACCTTCCCCAGCCTTGTGCCTCGAGACAATCCTGTCTCGGAGGTCTAAAGACAATTCCTTTGTCTTCATGCTTGGTTTGTGCTTTGACTTGTCAACCCTGGGACCTTATATAGACAGGTGTATGCCTTTTCAAATCATGTTCAATCAACTGAATTACCCACAGGTGAACTCCAATGAAGCTGCTGAAACATCTCAAGAATGTTCAGTGGAAACAGAATGTACCTGAGCTCAATTTAAAGTTTCACGGCAATACTTATGTACATGTGATTTTTCAGGTTTTTATTTTTAATAAATTAGCCATTATGGGGGATTGTGTGTAGAATGTTGAGGAAATAAATGAATTTAATCCATTTTGGAATAAGGCTGTAACATAAAAAAATGTGGAAAAAGTGAAGCGCTATGAATACTTTCCAAATGCACTGTATATGGAATTCTGCTTTAATGCCAGTGGACATTTCTGACAAATCAAGAATTATTCTTCCTTGTAAAAATCCCTGTACCTTTTAAACACAATTGGTTTCCGGGCAGACTGATGCACCTGGAAGTTGCACGCAGTGCCAGCCAATCAGATTCCAGCAAGCTCTTGCCATTTTTTTGTGCATTATGCATCAGACAGTCTGTGTCTGTGGGTGGCCCATTACCCTTCAGTCTGAGGCTTTACATCATCGAATACCTCAAATTTAATCCCGAATGTTTAAACAGAATCGGAGTGCCTCGAATATTAAATATTATATACTTCTAGTTACCACACTGCAGCAGTTTTTTATTTTTATTTTACAGCATCATAAAAGAACAATTTGGTGTACAAACCATGAATGACCACTGAGCATTACAGTGCCTTACAGGCTCACACACACATCTCCGTTTCTATTACCGTCTCTATTCAAACAGTAACTAACTCCATTCTCTGTGGATGTCGGCTGCGCAACTTTGCCTTATGGGCCTTGTACTGATGGCGGCGGCTGCTCCCCTGATTAAATTCATCACCTTTATTGCAGCATGGAGTGCACGGCCTAGCATGGCTGACTGCTCTTGTTGCCCATTGAGCGCATTCATCTGCACTAACGGGGCAGGGGTTTACGCTCGGTCTGTGAGCATCACGTCTGCTTCGCGCAAATGCATCGCTCACAGGTGACATGCCAGGGCCGCTCATATCTAAAGGCCGCAGTATTCTTTCGAGCGAGGAGAAATGTCTCTCTGTAACACTGACTGTGGACTACAGATAATGTGTATCGAATCCATTTGTGCTCACTTGCGCTTGTTAAAGGAGGAATTAGTAGTAGTAGTAGTGGTATAAGATATGAAAAAAGGCCCATTCACAGCGATTGTCATGACTTTTAACTTAAAATGACATTTGACGCAGTCATTTAACTTTAATTGAACATTTAAATTGAACTAAATCTAGTAACTTTTTTATATAAATGTTTTTGTAAATGTTAACATGTATATTTTACTACTTTGGATAACATTACTTTGGCATTGAATTACAGCAAGTGTAGATACTGCTGATGTGTGAGTATTTGTGATACAGCCGCTGAGGGGTATTTAAAAAAATTGACATCATCTCTCCGATGAACACCATATTCAGCTTTGTGTTTATTCTATCGCTTTTTTTTTTTTCAGCATTTGCTCTGGCAGTAAACCATGAGTCTCACCACCACAAGTTTATCAAATTATGACGGAAATATGAAAATTGTCCACTTGCATATAATTCATATTGACCTTATTCTTCAATGCGGAAGCGCGCTCGTTTTTGAGATTGTTTTAGAACCTGCGATTCGGTCGCCTATGGAAGTGACTAGGAATAATAAACGGCAGAAACGGTCAAACTATTTGCTCTATAACAAGTGTTTGTATGAGAATACAGACAAAATAGGATATTATAATAATATACAATATAAAAATATCAGTTTGCAACATCAAGCAGCAAAACGAGCTGTTTTTAATGTCTAAACATGAATGCAAGTGAATGAGACCGGAAGTCTCGAGCCAAAAAGTTTCAAATGGCTGCGCCCGCTCGTACACTGAGAATAAGGTGAATAGAGTTAGGTTTGTAAAAAAGCTCTGTCTCTCTTAGTATACATATACACTTACCGGCCACTTTATTAGGTACACCTGTCAAACTGCTCGTTAACGCAAATCATTTAAGTGACTTTGAATGTGATATGATTGTTGGTGCTAGACGGGCTGGTCTGAATATTTCAGAAACTGCTGATCTACTGGGATTTTCACGCACAACCATTTCTAGGGTTTACAGAGAATGGTCTGAAAAAGAGAAAATATCCAGTGAGCGGCAGTTCTGTGGGCGCAAATGCCTTGTTGATGCCAGAGGAGAATGGCCAGACTGGTTCCAGCTGATAGAAAGGCAACAGTAACTCAAATAACCCCTCGTTACAACCGAGGTATGCAGAAGAGCATCTCTGAACACACAACACATACTGTCTTGAGGCTGATGGGTTACAGCAGCAGAAGACCACACCGGGTGCCACTCCTGTCAGCTTTGAACAGAAAACTGAGGCTACAATTCGCACAGGCTTACCAACATTAGACAATAGAAGATTGGAAAAACGTTGCCTGGTCTGATGAGTCTCCATTTCTGCTGCAACATTCAGATAGTTGGGTTAGAATTTGGCATCAATAGATGTTCTATGCCACGAAGGATTAAGACACTTCTGAAGACAAAAGAGGTCCAACCCAGTATTACTATAGTAATGTGTATGCATAAATTGTTTTATACATATTAAACAGTTTTTATGTAATTAAAAAAAAAAAATCATGCTCTTGAGCCGCATGCAGTTCTGTGTTTTAAAGGGGACCTTTTTACAAGATGCTGCGTTTTACAAGATGTAAAATTAGTCTGTGATGTTCCTAGAGTGTGTGTGTAAAGTTTCAGCTCTAAATACCACACAAATAATGTTTTTTAAAACTGCCCCTTTGAGACTTTGATCTAAATTGTGCCGTTTTGGTGACTGTCACTTTAAATTCAAATAAGATTGTGCTCTTTTCAAAAGAGGGCAGAGCTACAAATGCCTATGCATCAGCATAGTGGCAGATTCAAAACAGGACAAATGTTATCTCTGTGAAAAATTGACAATGTCAGAAGTGTCTCAGAAGAAGGAAGTAAATGGAGACTACAGTGTTCATTTGTGCATGCTAAAACTCATTTATAATGTCAGTTTGTTGCTGACAATTCCAATGGCAGACGGCAGCTTCTCACTCAGGGCTGTCTGTGCTAATTAGGGAGAGAATATCACTAATGGGCGGGGATGTAATCAAAGTGTTTCTGCAAACTGTTTTTAGGAAAAGTGAGATTATAAAAAATATAGTTAATACATTTTTACTATTAGAAGCTGGCTATATTTACAAACTGTATCTAAACCCGTATAAAGGGGATTTTTGCATAATAGGTCCCCTTTAAATCATTTTCCAATCCCTCGTGCTATTTAGGTTTGAAGCTCAACTGGATTTTTCTTAGCACATACTGATATGTGGTACTTAATCTGAATAATAAACATAATGCAATTATTTTAATTATATATATATATATATATATATATATATATATATATATATATATATATATATATATATATATATATATATATATATATATATATATATTTATAATTAAAATAATTGTATTATGTTTATTATTCAGATTAAGTATAATAAAAAAAATATATATATACTGTATATATATATATATATATTCATATATATATATATATATATATATATATATATATATATATATATATATATATATATATATATATATATATATTCATTCATTCATTCATTTTCTTGTCGGCTTTGTCCCTTGCGAGGTCGCCACAGCGGAATGAACCGCCAACTTATCCAGCACGATTTTACGCAGCGGATGCCCTTCCAGCCGCAACCCATCTCTGGGAACTTCCACACACACATTCACACTCATACACTATGGACAATTTAGCTTACCCAATTCACCTGTACTGCATGTCTTTGGACTGTGGGGGAAACCCACGCGAACCCAGGGAGAACATGCAAACTCCACACAGAAACGCCAACTGACCCAGCCCAGCCGAGGTTCGAACCTGCGACCCAGCGACGTTCTTGCTGTGAGGCAACAGCACTACCTACTGCGCCACTGGGTTGCCATATATATATATATATATATATATATATATATATATATATATATATATATATATATATATATATATATATATATATATATATATATATATATATATATATATATATAATTAAAATATGTTTATTATTCAGATTAAGTATAATAAAAAAAAATATATATATATACTGTTTCTATATATATATACATTTCTAATAGGGCTAAATAATATATTGTTTGAGCATCGATATCGCAATGTGTGTATCCACAATAGTCACATGGCAGGATTAGTCTATTCATGAAAGATTAAAAGATAAAAATATTATTAAATATAATTTTTATATTATTGTATAAATTTACTTATACAATGATGACCATGTTATTTCATGTTTGATTGTTCAATTTTTGGGTTTGAATACTGTTAGACTCCCCAGAAAACCATAAAGCACTGTTTATTTCACTTTTATTATTGCTCTGTCATATTTTTATAAGCTTGTAATTTATTACAATTTATGCAATTACACAGCACTGGAAAACTTGATCCCCCCAGTCAATCTAAATTCATGAAATCTTTCCGAATAGAGCAATTTAAACCATATGGTGAAATTATATTCATATTGCAATATATTCATGCATTCATTTTCCTTCGGCTTAGTCCCTTTATTCATTAGCGGTCACCACAGTGGAATCAACCGCCAACTTATCCAGCATATGTTTTACACAGTGGATGCCCTTCCTGCTGCAACCCAGTACTTGGAAACATCCATACACACTCATTCACACACATACACTACGGCCAATTTAGTTTATTCAATTTACCTATAGCGCATGTGTTTGGACTGGAAACTCACGTCAACACGGGGAGAACATGCAAACTCCACACAGAAATGCCAACTGACCCAGCTGAGACTCGAACTGGTGACCTTCTTGCTGTGAGGCGACCACCATGCCGTCATTATTGCAATATACATTGCATCATAAAATGTTTTAAGTTCTAGTTTTAAAATCTCATCTGCCATTCAAACATGCTTTCTCATCTGAAGCGTCTAACAATGCTACAAGGATGATTCCCCAGAGCAGCCCAGGGTTAAGTGAAGTGCTGTAGGGTGCAATAACAATAGCGGATGCCAGACATAGTCTTCACTACACAGTCTGCTCTGATTAAATGTGAACTTCTGACCTTAGGAAACCGATGACATCACCAGCCCAGATCTAAAACTACTAAACTTGAACTGTTCTAGAAAAAAAAATGATATTGCAGTAATATATAGACGATTAAAAACAGTCTAGATTTCTAATTCCAGTAGATTACAGTGATTTACCAAAATTAACAGCAATAATGGCAGCAATCCGAAGTGCTCCCAAGTTACTCCTTGCATCCGATTATGCGATATTACAAGCGAGAGTGTAAAAGTGAATGTGCATTATGAGATAAACGCAAGCTGACACAAACACACACACATTCACACACTCTCGTCCAAACAGAGCCAGATTTGTTGGATATTACAACACCCCACGGGGAATATCACACATGCGATCATCTCACACAGCTACTGAGCGCTTCTGAGCTATCGCTTGCCTCGATTATCGATGATGCCACACATTTTTTAGTTTTTTTTTTAAACACTTACAATTCATTTCTGCTTTTTTTTTTTCATTTGAGAGCAGAAAAGAGTTTCATGTATGATCAATGCTGCAGTCCAGCATGAGCGGTAGAGCATAATTTACGTTCTGCTCATCGCTCTCGGACAGAATAGAGCTGAGCTCGGCTAAAGCCGGTGATTTAGGGTTGCTTTGGTGATGCTGCCACTATAGTGACAAAGCTTCTGGAATTATGAAGGAAAAAAATTGAAGCATGCACCGCAGTTGACAAAAGGATGGGGGTCCAGAAACTCATTTTCCAAACTGGTAACGATAAACAAAAACCAGCTGCAATTAGTTTCATAAAAAGCAAATGATCAGAGGCAAGCATGCGTGCATTTGCACTCTGTTAACTTGTAGATCAGAGCAGTATGTCGTGTTTATCTGAGGTCAGGGATCAGTTCTGCAATGGTTCAATAGTGGAAGTGAAACCGACAGCTTAGTTCATTCTCATGAGCCCAAAACTAACTCGCTGTCTCAGTCTGACGGAGGGTGTGTGTGCTCTCTTGACAGCGTTATTAATTCAGATTTGCACAACCTAGACTGTGACAAACCCATAATGTGTGGTGGAGGAAACTCCATAACTGGCATATTACTCAAAAAACAGCATGACACGTCTCTATGCCAGATTCTCTCCAACTCTCGGTATAAAAAGCTAAAAACGAAATGATGTGAGTCATTCTTTCACAGAATATGCTTCACGTTGGCAGGTAGGATCAGCCATATAGTCCTGATTACACAGGCTAATGTTACAGTCAAACGTCACTGATTTGATCCAGCGAGAAAAGCTGGTCTGGACCAGCGGGAAAGGCAAGGAATAAACAAGCGACTGTGAAACTGCTGAAATTCACAAAGGGCAGAGTGTAAAGCCAGACCGCAGGCCCACCCGAGGGCTGAAACAAAGTTTCACAGGACAATCTGTATATTTGATGTAGGGCTGCACAATATATTAGCATCAATATCGCAATGTGATCATTCACAATACATCGCAGGATATATGCAATGTTGAGTTTGTATTATATAATTCATCATTTGCATGTGTTTTTGATGCCTGGGTTTGTGTAATGATATTAAAAACATTCAGGCATAAGAAACTGTAACATTTGTGACTTTAATAACGATTAATTTTATTGAATTATTTTTATCATAATAAAAAAATAATAATAATATGTCTGTGATGACATTATAAACCATTCGTTTCAATACACAGTTGAAGTCAAAATAATTAGCCCCCCAATGATTTTACTTTTTTAAATATTTCCTAAATGATGTTTAACAGAGCAAGGAGATTTTCACAGTATGTCTGATAATATTTTTTCTTCTGGAGAAAGTCTTATTTGTTTTATTTCGGCTAGAATAAAAGCAGTTTTTAATTTTTTAAACACCATTTTAAGGTCAAAATTATTAGCCCCTTTTAGTTTTTTTTTTTTTTGATAGTCTATAACAAACCATCATTATACAATAACTTGCCTAATTACCCTAACCTGCCTAGTTACCCTAATTAGTTAAGCCTTTAAATGTCTCTTTAATCTGTATAAACGTGTTTGGAAAAATATCTAGTAAAATATTATTTACTGTTATCATGGCAAAGATAAAATAAATCAGTTATTAGAGATGAGTTATTAAAACTATTATGTTTAGAAATGCGTTGAAAAAAATCTTCTCTCTGTTAAACAGAAATTAGGGAATAAATAAACAGGGGGCTAATAACTCAGGGGGGCTAATAATTCTGACTTCAACTGTATGTTTTCATTTGATGACAGTTTAGGTGGTATTAATATACATCAAAGTAGGACTGCATGATATTGGAAAAATCTAACATTGCAGTAATTATGCATTACATAACTATTTTACGTATTGTCAGAAAAGTGGCTAATTACAAATTGATTTTATTTATTTGATTTTATTCATATGAAAATGTATGATATTTAAAGGGAGACATGGCCACAACCCCAACTGCTAAACCTTTCCCTTATTGGAGAATGAACAAGTCATATATATATATGCAGCTGAGGTCAGAATTATTAGCCCCCCTGAATTTTTCGCCCCCTTTTTATTTTTTCCCCAATTTCTGTTTAACGGAGAGAAGATTTTTTCAACCCATTTCTAAACATAATAGTTTTAATAACTCATTTCTAATAACTGATTTATTTTATCTTTGCTATGATGACAGTAAAGACAATTTTACTAGATATTTTCCAAGACACTTCTATACAGCTTAAAATGACATTTAAAGGCTTAACTAGGTTAATTAGGATAGCTAAGCAGGTTAGGGTAATTAGGCAAGTTATTGTATAACGGTGGTTTGTTCTGTAAACTATCGATAACAAAAAAATATATAGCTTAAAGGGGATAATAATTTTGACCTTAAAATGGGTTTTAAAAAATTTAAAACTGCTTTTATTCTAGTCGAAATAAAACAAATAAGACTTTCTCCAGAAGAAAAAATATTATCAGATATACTGTGAAAATTTCCTTGCTCTGTTAAACATCATTTGGGAAATATTTAAAAAATAAATAAAAAAATAAAAGGGGGGCTAATAATTCTGACTTCAACTGTATGTTTTCATTTGATGACAGTTTAGGTGGTATAAATATACATCAAAGTAGGCCTGCATGATATTGGAAAAATCTAACATTGCAGTTTGTTTTTATTTTCTGATATATATTGCGATATGAATACAATTTTCATTGTGGTCTGTGCTGTTCGCAGTGCATTTATGTATTTGCATGTGTTGTGAGTATTTTTTAAAGCATAAAAATCTATAAATACAATTAAGAAAAAGAAACAATTGAAATAAAACACTTTATTTCAATTGTATTAGAGCTGTGAGATTAATCGAAATTGCTAATCGCAAGAGGCTGCGATATGAAATATATACAGTTACAATCAGAATTATTAAACCCACTGAATTATTAGCCCCCTGTTTATTTTTTCTGTTTAACGGAGAGCAGATTTCTTCAGCACATTTCTAATCATAATAGTTTTAATAACTCATCTCTAATAACTGATTTATTTTATCTTTGCCATGATGACAGCACATAATATTTGACTAGATATTATTCAAGACACTAGTATTCAGCTTAAACTGACATTTAAAGGCTTAACTAATTAGGGTAACTAGGCAGGTTAGGGTAATTAGGCAAGTTATTGTATAACGATGGTGTTCTCTGTAGACTATCGAAAAAAATCGCTTAAAGGAGCTAATTATTTTGACCTTAAAATGTTTTTTTTTTTTAATTCTAATCTGCTTTTATTCTAGCCAAAATAAAATAATTAAGACTTTCTCCAGAAGAAAAAATATTATCAGACATACTGTGAAAATTTCCTTGCTCTGTTAAACATAATTTGGGAAATATTTTAAAAAGAAAAAAGATTTAAATTTGGTCTAATAATTTTAATTGCAACTGTTTATGTATTATATAATTTTCCCCACCCAGAGCAAATGCATGACTGCCGTCTGTGTGTGATAGTCTTACTAGCCAATTGAGTGAGCTCACTTTCGTTCTGCCCAATCAGAATTGCGCAACCGAACTATGCGGAAAGCCCACAATAAAAACAAACAAACACGAAAGCGCGGACAAAAAAAATGCTACAGTCTACTGAAATCATTGCCCGTGACAATCAATCTAGTAGCAAGCAACAGCAAAGTACAATGCAGAGTTGTTTGCAGCTGTTACACCATATGAAAAAACATCACGAAGGCACCGGGAGATAACTAACGCCATAACTCTCTACTGTTTGCTCTAGAGAAAAAGTAGTGGTTAATTTCTGAATGTTTAAAAAGTAATTTGAATAAAAGTTGGAGTTAGTTAATATCTTTTTAGTTCCTTTTTTTTTTTACTAACACTCACTGCATTTTAGCAGTAAGAAGCTACGATACAGAATATTGAGCTGAAGCTTGACTACAAAATTAAATCGCAAATGAAATCGAAATCGCAATATCTGTTAAACAAAATCACACTTAGATATTTTTCTTATCTTTCTTATGTTTTCTTGATTGTATTTATAGATTGTTATGCATTAAAAAGTCACAACACATGCAAATACAGAAATGCACTGCAAATAGTACAGACCACAATAAAAATTGTATTCATATCGCAATATATATCTTAAAATAAACAAATATCGCAATGTTAGATTTTTCCAATATCATGCAGCCCTAATTTGATGTATATTTGATACCACATAAACTAACAAATGAAAACTTATATTGAAACGAATGGTTTATAATGACATCACAGAGGAGTTATCAGGCTTATATCACCCCGCTGTGAATAGGATCCTTGAGTATTTAATTGTGGATGCCAAGAGACTGCGTCCACACTGGATTGCCATGTTGAGCGCGGATGATTCACAGGCACAAACAGTTATTTAGGACTGCGTGTGCGATTAAAAATCCTACCTAACTTGTGCTAGGGAGGGTGGTAGCACTTTCACGGATGTCAAAAAATAACGGCTCCCTCTCCCTCGTGCTGTAATGAGTATGTAATGATGAGTAATGAGCCTGTAATGTGTGTAATGATGGAGTTTTATAAACGTAATTTAAAACTTTGGTTTGCCCGAGAGGTTCTGCGCTATGAGAACATCATGATCTGAAATTGCATTTGCTTTGTTTGATAACTCTTTTTTTTTTCCTCACAAATTTTCAATTGCCAGCGGATTTCCATAAAGCAAAACAAATTAAAATGCAGGTGTTAAATGTTGCACTACAAATGAAAAATAAAAGTCTGCACTGACAAATCTGCATCTGCACAGATAGATAGATAGATAGATAGATGGATAGATGGATAGATGGATAGATAGATAGATAGATAGATGGATAGATGGATAGATAGATAGATAGATAGATAGATAGATAGATAGATAGATAGATAGATAGATAGATAGATAGATTTTACAGTTCTTTTAACAGGTATTTAACCATTTTATTTGCAATAAAGCCACACTTTTCTCTATAAAACAGTATAACGAGAAGTATAACAAGAAAAATAGCCTAGTTTGCTCAAATATATAACCTCATTAACAACTTTATAAAGTTGACAGCCGGAGAAGGCTTCCAGGGGTTTCTACCAAGAATTTGTCAGGAGCCCCCTGGTGTCACAGTACATTAAATGCCAACCCTTAAACTCAAAGTAGAGAGGGGTCGACTCCAGGACCACCAAAACGTGGCATAATTGTGAAAACACTCATTTCACAAACTAAGTTACGTGAGTGCTCATACACCCACACACATAGCTGTCATTTTATAACTCAACAATAAAACACACTAAACATGTTGTTGGGTTATTTTAGTAAATAACAAGTCTCGCGGCATCTATTTAAATTGCAACGGTCCAGAAGAGGATCTGAAGGCGTGACGGCAAGTTTATCTTCATGAATCCTCACTCAATACTTTTTGTGTGTGTGTGAAATGTTTATTATAGCGTTTATTGGTCATTAGCAGTCCTATAGGCTAATTTGTAGAACTGACCAACTTCTTCTTTAGTCTAGTCGAACCATTAGAATGATCTAGATACAATCTAAATAGGCTCTTGAGGTGAATCTCTTGGCGTAAATAAGTCAATGTGCAGTTCTAAAAGAGATGAATTCCACTTGGCTACTGTTTATTTACCTCAGAGGAAGTCTCCTGAAGAACTATCAAATTCAAAGTGTTATGGTGAAAATGTCAAATTATTTCTCAAGCGAATAAAACCAAAACACACATTTTCTAACAACACATTAGCATCCAGCTGAATCACTGTAAAATCCACAGGTCCCTCCTTACAACGGACAAGTGTCGACTACTGAATGCGCGTAACTAAAGTCGCTATTAAAGCTGGACTAAACGGCCATGTGAGTCTATTTGTATGACTATGAAAGTAAACATGAATAGGCATGAATGACTGACACCAAAATAAGCAGCTGACGCTATTAACCAGCTTTCTTATGCGCGTAAAACGCGCTGTTCCCAACATCTTTCATTTCATCCCGGTGGGATTTGACGGACACAAGTCAGTCCATCAACATTACCTTCATCGAGAAGCCGTTCGAGGTGGTTGAAGATCCCGCAGAAGTTGGGCAAACTGCTCATCAGTTTCTTATCGTTCATGAGCTGCATCAGATAATCTGGGGTCGGCTTCGGCTTCTCTTTCGTTTCCATTTCCCCCACCATATTCCACAGAAATCACCACCGACGCCCCAAAATAGACAGAATAAGTCCCAGGATAAATAAAGGCTGGAGTATAAATAATAAATAGAGCACAAAAAACGCAAGTGAAGGAGGCAAGTGCCTGACTCGTCCGCGAGAAAGGCTGCTGTCTCTTCACGCTCAATCCGCTGCTGCTGCTGCTGCAATGGGCTACTGCAATTCTGGGGATGACAGTTGTTTTAGGGCAGCTGATGAGATGAAATTAAACGGACAAAAGGAAATCTAAACGGGTGAAGAGGGAAGCCAAGTCTCCTTTTAAAAATAAAAATAAACAATTCCTGATAAATTCCACAAGTTACTCGAAAAGGCGAGTCCCGCGTGCCCCTCTTTAAGCTTTATTTTAGCGAGAGATTTGTCCTCAACTTCCTCTTGAGGCGGCGAAAATGCACCCTTTCCCCGAGTTCCCCAGAGCTTCCTCTGTCTTGTCTTGTCTGTGTGTGTGAGTGAGTGAGTGTGTGTATGTGTGTGTGTGAGTGCAGCACTAGAAACGTCTGTCCCTCCCGTCTCTCACGCGCAATAAAGGCGCTTTCTCAATGAGATTGGCATTCGGTCCTCCGTTACCGACCAGCTCTTCTTGCGCTCGCGAGCCCGTCACATGATCACACTGAGTCCCAGCACTGGAAATCAGACTGTGGGAGGAGAGAGTGAGAGAAAGCGAGAGAGAAAGAGAAAGGGAGAGAGAGAGAACTGTATATCTGAAAAACAATTAGCCCATTTTAAATGCAGGCTCGATTCTAACGCACGTGTGTATGTGTGTGTGTGTGCATCTGGCGCATTGTGTTATGTTTCTCCAGATGAACTGAATTTCTCACAGGGCTTCTGTTTTAATGCAAACTCCCATGCATTCTTTCTCCAAAACGCTGTTTCTATTCACCAATAACTAATTCTTTGAATGGGGTAGGCAGTATTTATGATACAAGTATTTCAAATGCGTATTTTAAATACAAAATAGTATTTTGTAATTTGTATTTGATAGGGTTTATGGAAATGGCTTAATATTTTGCATTAAAATACTTAAGTGTCTTGTATTTTTGTATTTTTAAAATACTGTAAAATACTTTGTAAGAAACGTGGCCTTTAGTGTTTTCACAGTTATTTGCCAAGACTTGAGATCAGACAATAAATTTGATTAATATTGAAGAAGTTGATCAATGATTGGAGTAGGGATGGAAATTATGCATCACATATAAAGAAAGTAACAGACAAATAGCAGGGGTAGATTTGGAAGCAGGTCAAAATCATACAGGAAAATAAGACAAACAACATCTTACAACATAAGATCATACCTGCAATACTTAATTGGCTGTTTCTAATGCCAGTAGCTGATCTGCAGGTGCTCTTTATAGTTAATTACAAACTTCATCAGTATGGGACAAAATTATTAAATAATAGTCTACTGGTCATAAACTCCACATTTTTTTCAGATATCAAATTTTATATATATATATATATATATATATATATATATATATATATATATATATATATATATATATATATATATATATATATATATATATATATATAATTATTATTATTATTATTATTCTTATTTATTTATTTATTTATTTATTTATTTATTTTTCTTATTTAACCTTCAAATAACAAACAGGCATTTTCAACTTCCATTGTTAAACATATATAACATTACATCCAAGCAGCATATAATAAACAAAAGTACAAAATAATAATAATAACATACATAAACCTTAAATAATACAAAAGAAAATACATTACATTCAGGGGGGTCAGTCCATATAAGTTATATCAAATTTTATGTTGTGTTTTGAGGAGTTTAATTGCATTAAAAAAAAAAAAAAAAACATGATTTATGAAAACTGGAAATTTTACTCTTCAGAAATTGCATTGACTATTGATTATTTCAATTGCAAAAATGGTGAAAAATAAGACTGAGGAGATGGTGGCAATTTTCACAATTAAGAGATATAGTACACTCTCAGAAATAAAGGTATGCGAGCTGTCACTGGGGCGGTACCTATTTAAAAGGTAAAAATGTGTCCTTAATAGCGAGAGAGAAAGAGAAAGGGAGAGAGAGAGAGAACTTTATATCTGAAAAACAATTAACGCATTTTAAATGCAGGCTCGATTCTAAAGTGTGTGTGTGTGTGTGTGTGTGTGTGTGTGTGTGTGTGTGTGTGTGTGTGTGTGTGTGTGTGTGTGTGTGTGTGTGTGTGTGTGTGTGTGTGTGTGGTTAGTGTGTGTGCATCTGGCACATTGTGTCGTGTTTCTTCAGATGAACTGAATTTCTCACAGGGCTTCTGTTTTAATGCAAACTCTCATGCATTCTTCCTCCAAAATGCTGTTTCTATTCACCAATGACTAATTCTTTGAATTTCTCATATGCTTATATGCAGGGGTAGGCAGTATTTAGCATTAGATTTCAAATACGTATTTAAATACAAAATAGTATTTTGTCATTTGTATTTGATAGGGTTTATGAAAATGGCTTAATATTTTGTATCAAAATACTTTAGTGTCTTGTATTTTTGTATTTTGAAAATACTTTGTAAGAAGTCTACATGATGCCTTTGATAGTGGTGTTTTCACAGTTATTTGCCAAGACTTGAGATCAGACAATAAATTTGATTAATATTGAAGAAGTTGATCAATGATTGGAGTAGGGATGGAAATTATGCATCACATATAAAGAAGGTAACAGACAAATAGCAGGGGTAGATTTGGGAGCAGGTCAAAATCAGACAGGAAAATAAGACAAACAACATCTTACAAGATCATACCTGCAACATCATATCTGCGCGTGCAGAATTCTGCATGATTTCCGCAGATTTTTAGCCCATCATTGATTCTGTTTATTTACTTGAATATATGTGTGTACATTTATATTTATTGTGTTTTTAAATTAATTTCATTTTATATATTGACTAACATGAAAATGTTCATATGATTCATTCACAATACAGTTTGTAAAGTAATTTTCTGTCTTTTAGTAGATATATTATAAGAGACCTGCTTTGTTTACCAAATAAAGTGAATTGGATTTGCATTGTTAACATTAAATTAAAGTTTAAAATGGTATTATTTTTTACTTCATGAATAAATTTTTTAGTTATGATACTCCCAAAATCATTCCGCATAAATCCGCGAATTTTTTACAAAATTCTCAGCAGAAGTAGCAAAATATTTCCGCAGATTCTGTTTGGCCCTACTGATCTGCAGGTGCTCTTTATAGTTAAGTACAAACTTTGACATAGTTCATCAGTATGAGACAAAAATATTAAATAAAACAGTCTACTGGTCAAAAACTCCAGATATCGCGTTTTATATTGTGTTTTGAGGAGTATAATTTTCATGATTTATGAAAACTGGAAATTTTACTCTTCAGAAATCAAGACTTTACATTGACTATTGAATATTTCAATTGCAAAAATGGTGAAAAATAAGACTTTTAAGAGATGGTGGCAATTTTCACAATTAAGAGATATAGTACACTCTCAGAAATAAAGGTATGCGAGCTGTCACTGAGGTGGTACCTATTTAAAAGGTAAAAATGTGTCCCTAAAAGCGAGAGAGAAAGAGAAAGGGAGAGAGAGAGAGAACTTTATATCTGAAAAACAATTAACGCATTTTAAATGCAGGCTCGATTCTAAAGTGTGTGTGTGTGTGTGTGTGTGTGTGTGTGTGTGTGTGTGTGTGTGTGTGTGTGTGTGTGTGTGTGTGTGTGTGTGCATCTGGCGCATTGAACTGAATTTCTCACAGGGCTTCTGTTTTAATGCAAACTCTCATGCATTCTTCCTCCAAAACGCTGTTTCTATTCACCAATAACTAATTCTTTGAATTTCTCATATGCTTATATGCAGGGATGGGCAGTATTTAGCATTAGATTTCAAATACGTATTTAAATACAAAATAGTATTTTGTCATTTGTATTTGATAGGGTTTATGAAAATGGCTTAATATTTTGTATCAAAATACTTTAGTGTCTTGTATTTTTGTATTTTGAAAATACTTTGTAAGAAGTCTACATGATGCCTTTGATAGTGGTGTTTTCACAGTTATTTGCCAAGACTTGAGATCAGACTAGAAATTTGATTAATATTGAAGAAGTTGATCAATGATTGGAGTATGGATGGAAATTATGCATCACATATAAAGAAAGTAACAGACAAATAGCAGGGGTAGATTTGGGAGCAGGTCAAAATCAGACAGGAAAATAAGACAAACAACATCTACAACATAAGATCATACCTGCAACATCATATCTGCGCGTGCAGAATTCTGCATGATTTCCGCAGATCTACTGTTCTACAGTCTACTGTTCACAATACTCACAATATTTTTGAGATATCACGTTTTATATTGTGTTTTGAGCAGTATAATTGCAAAAAAAAAAAAAAAAACTTAATTTATAATTTATTTAAATTTAACTTAATTAAATTTATGAAAACTGGAAATTTTACTTTTCAGAAATCATGACTTTATATTGACTACTCAAGATTTTAATTGCAAAAATGTTGAAAAATAAGACTTTTAAGAGATGGTGGCAATTTTCACAATCAAGAAATATAGTACTATATTACAACTCATTAGCTGCATTAAATGGTTTTTACAGTGATTAAAGAGATCATCTTCTAGACAGTACTTTCATCTCAGACTGGTTTCTTGAACATGACAATAAGTTCACTGTACTCAAATAGCTTCCACAGTCCCCAGAGCTCAATCCACCTTTGGGATGTGGTGGAACGGGAGATTTGCATCATGGATGTGCATCTGACAAATCTGCAGCAACTGTGTGATGCTATCATGTCAATATGGAGCAAAATCTCTGAGGAATATTTCTAGTATCACATTTTAATGGTAAATCTGTGTAATTTTGAGCTTGAATCTGAGAAGTACATTAAAAGTTGACTTGGTAAGTACTTTTCATTTTAAGTTTAAAAGACTAATAGCACACTTTTATAAGGGTTTAGTTGCCGGAGTAATTTTGTTATACATTTAATGTGCTTTTTTGTAGTGATGAGTCACATAAAAGTAAATTATGCTAGTTTGCAATGACATTTCTGTCTTTAAATTCTTCCTCTTGCCTTTTGAATGCCGTTAGCACCATTGAACACTGCTTGTTTATAGAAAACAAAGCTCTTTTCTCATTGTCTTCAGGTGTTTGTGAGCCCGACTGTGTATTGCTCACATGGGTCTAATATTAAAAGACTCATTTGTCCTCTTTTGGCAAGCTGGATGGGAACAGTAAAGGAGAAAAGTGATTGACTAAATGCCGGTGCACCTCAAAATGTACCACAATGGTAGAAGAAAACAAGGCATTTATCTCAATAGGAGGACTTCCTTTGCAGAAAGAAAAAAATCATTACACAATGCGGATGGAGGCTAATGCTTTGTCAATATGTGCCAATACACAGCTAAAGCTAATGTTATGGGAAAACCTCCTCCCTCTGGATTAGACTGCTTTTTAATTTACATAATTAACATTGTTTATTTTTTGTCCTTATACTGGAAGAACAGCATGAGCAGAATGCTATTACAGAGATTTGATGTTCTACATTTTCATTCCTACACTGCTATCAACATCTGAAAATGTACCCCTATATACATTTCTGGAGATCGCGAATTATGTAGCCAGAGGAACGTATGGCTGCATTTCGTCTTTAAAACGAACACTATGGGGTGGTATGACACCAATCCTTTTTGCGCTTATCAGGTGACCGCTTACCTCCGTATGGACGGCTTTTCTGCTGTTACCAGTTTGTCCAGTGGCTCGCCATGTATGTCAAAGGATTTGAGATGCAGAGTTGACTGTGACAACGGAGTTCGAGTCCAGCGAAGAACGGTTCCAGAAAGCCGGTGAGACAAAAACAAAAGCCAAAAAATAAAACAAACAAGTAAATACCAAGGTAAGAATGTGATCAAATCTAAAAAAAAAACATGGTAAAAATCAGGCTGCCGTGAGAGCTTTTCTTTTTCTGGATTGCTTTTCAAAACACTAGCTATGTTTCCATCCAAAAATGCGAATGAACTTTATGTGCAAAACTTTAATATCGCATAAAAGATGTGCGAATAAAGCAGCGTTTCCATCCAACGAGTCAAAGAGAAAGAAATCGTCACTTCCTGAATAACTGGCGCCAAATGTCAACAGTAAAAACTGAATTTTCTGTGGTAGGAGAAGCTGCGTCAATCTTTTCTTTATTTAATAAATGACTTGCGCCTCAGAAGACAATGCCAACACGCAATGAATGCATAGTGGCGTTTGAAAGCATCATACGCAGAGCAAAGACGCTCTTGACAATTCTTGAGGTAATTAATAATATAATTACACTAATACTGAAATGGTTACGGTGTTTTAGAACGGCCAAAATAACATTTCAGATGTTTACAATGTGCCGTGTCTGCTGGTTTGTCTATTCACACACATTTTTATCATCACATGATCTCTTATAACAAAATCACATGACCTTTTTTAATGCACATACTGGAATTTGTTCGGTAAAAGTTTATCGTAGTTTATGTGCATATTTTCTTAACTAATTAAACGTTTGTCCTACTCAGTTACATGCAACCCAGGCTCATTCTGAAAACTTACCTCTATATACATTTCTGGAGATCGTCAAATACGTCCACTGTGTACACATTTTGAGATGTCAAATTTCTCTCGCGAGTGCCATTTGTGCCTGCTGTTCTCTCATAAATCCACCAGAGGCCGATGTCGACTGACTGTTTTGCTGCGTTCACACCAGATGCGGAAGAAGTGTCAAGCGCGAGTAATTTACATGTTAAGTCAATGCAAAGATGTGAATAGACATCCTGCGGCGCATATACGTGTAAATGACGCGATTCGCTCGAGTTGGAAAATCTAAACTTCAGCGGACATTCGCACCACGTTAACCAATCAGGAGCTTTCTCTTGTAGGGGAATGATTATGACCTAGCGCCTGTTGTTGGTATCCTCAGAATGGATCTAGTGGACTCAGGCACGGCTCCAAACGAATCGACGATATTTTTCAGTCTTCCTAAAGTACATATACACAGCTATTCTCTCAATACAATTCATGTTAGCCATTTAGCAACAAGGCTAGAGTCACCGGCCAGACAGAAGCCCCGCCCATGACACGAATCCGCGTCTATTGTAAAGTGAATTTGATGCGTGAATGAATCGAGTAAACTCAAAATGTTCACGCGTCTATTTACGCGCGATTTATCGACGCGTACCACGTCTGGTGTGAACACCGCATTTGACTGACTGATTGACTGACCCACCCTCCCCCTTCTCTAAACCTAACCAATAGCCTTTTAAAATGCACAGATTGGCCCACCCACCCGCTTCCCTAAACCCAGGCGACATATTTAAAAAGCAATAAAAAAAAGAAAAGCCTTTGTCTGATTTTTACCATATTTTACCACATTCTCACCCTGTTATTTACTTATTTATTTATTGTTTTTGGCTTCTTTTTTTGTCTTACCCAATTTCTGGAACTGTTCTTCACTGGACTCGACCAAACTGATAATAGCCGGAAAGCCATCCATACGGACGTAATTGGTCAGCTGGTAAGCGCCGTAGCGTTACCGTAGCATTAATTTAAAAAATAAAATGCAGCCATACGTACTTCTGACTACATAATTCGGGATCTCCAGAAATGTATATAGGGCTATGTTTTCAGATTGAGCCTATGTTGATTATATGCATACGTCTTTTATGTTATGTTTTTGCGCGTTTTAATGTATGCGCATCTTGATGTTTCCATCAACCAATTTTTTATGCGCATATCCAAAATGCACATAAAATTAGGTGGATGAAAACGCAGCTACTATCGGTTGGGTTTAGGAAAGGGGGTAGGTGGGGGGATCCAATGGTCGGTCAGTCAGTCTGACAACGGCCTCTGGTGAATTTATGCGAGAACAGCAGGCAAGAACGGCACTCGTGAGAGAAATTTGAGATCTCAAAAAGAGTATACAGCGACCTCTGGTGGATTTGCGAAAACGAAAACTGCAAAAAAAATATACGTATATTAGCAGTTTTCCGTATTTTGTGGTTCATGTTTTTTTTCCCCATTTATTTATGCTTTTGAATCGCATTATGAGACCTTGATCTTTCTTCTGACATTGTTTAACTTTATAAAGTTTGAAATTGGGACGTTTATTAACATTTTGAATAGTTTAAAGTGCTATATTGTCTGGGTTGGTGTTGTATATTATGCTACAAAAAACCTTGTAATAAACTGCCAGTACATTTTCTGTTATTTTACAGATTATTTATCTATATATTATTTCTTAAACATTATATTACTTCAAATGACTAAAATGTCCATAAAAGTTTAACTGTAGAGTTGAATTTTCAACATCAAAAGTCGACAGAGCAGAGATCAACATCCCATAATGCAATTCACTAAAGTAAATAAATGGAAAACTGTTAATGGACTATATGCACACAGACTTTTAATTTTCAGCCAGGCAGCCTAAGGGCTTCCGGTGAACTTTTCCATTACAAAATTGTCACGTTTAAGATCTGATTTTTAAAAAAATCAGCGATCTTCACTCCCTGTTAGATATTCGATATGAAGTGGGTCTCAGATCGGACAAGAAGCACTGCATTAAATTCGATTTCCCCCTGCCTTGTCTTTAAAATATGACCGTTTATTTTACCCCAGTATTTTCAATGGAATTTCTGCGCTAGCCTGTTGCTACTGACGGCCAGTGGTGTAGTCCTTGCTATACGCACGTATACTCAGTATGCTTACTTTTTTCCATGAGCTGTTAGGGTATTACCACTTCTGAGGATCAATAATTGCGTATACCCTCGGTATACTCACTTGTTTTTCTGATTAAACTTCCCTAATTTATGTGCATTCATGTCCCCTTTAACTGTATACCAAAGGTTTTTTTTTAACTCGCATCTTAAATTGTTGCATTTTTGTTGCAATTGGTGCATTTTTGTTTGACTTGCGCTCTTCCCCGCCCCTGATGACCGCAGAAATTTCGTGAGAGTTTTCGTAGACCACGACAAGTCAACTGAATGATGTCTCGCTGAAACTTTCAGGTAAATTTATGAAACAGCATGGGTGTCACTTTAGCCCTCCTATATTTCTATTCAGCACCCTTAAAGGTTTTGCGATTAGCTCATGAACTGTACACTACTAAATGATCGCCTCAGTCCCCTTTAATTTTGATATGAAAACAGTGGCAGACTTCCGCCGCTCCGTTTTCAGCTTGTTTTTCATTTAATCAGCAAACCACATCTGTTCAGGGCGAGAGAAATCCTAAAATCACCCGTGTAAAACAGTATTTCACATGTCTTAATTGTGCCTACCGCTACAGGGAACGACACTATATATAACACTAAAAACGATGAGGCAAAGACTACTCATAAACCGCGTAACAATATGCGATTTAAAAGGGTAACTACTAGTATATAATTGCGACAACAGAAGACAGACTCCTAATAGTTTGGTTTAAAGCAAGCATGCACGAATGTGACAATCAAAAATAATGGCTGATTGATGTTTAAAGGAACCTATTAAATGTAAAGTAATAAGCCAGTAAAGAAAGTAAGTTAAAAAGCTGTCTTTCTATGTCAACTAAATTGTTGTAACTATCTTGATTGACTCTTTTTTTTAAATATTAAAATGATTAAATAAGCTACAATATAAATACAGCCAATCTCTGAGTCTGCCTGGGGGGGGGGGGGCTTAGGGGGGGGGGGGCACTATTAGCTAAACATGAATCATTAAATAGGACTAGACTATTAGCATCTCCCTTTAAAACGCCCTTTATATATATATATATATATATATATATATATATATATATATATATATATATATATATATAGCTAATGAATCAAATAAGCATTGATTTTCGTCATTTCTTTGCCTACTTTCATTTAAAATTTGGGTCGGGTGTAATAGTACACCACCTTTTTTTTAGGATTACACCACTGCTGACGGCGCTAGTGGTTACAACGATCTTTCATCTTGCTTTACGCTTGAACAACTAAATAAATGCTTAAGTCTTTTTAACTGAATGTATTTTAATGACATTACAACATCGATGCTGTAAAAACAACCTTGTAAAATTGAAAACAGTCACATAAGCTTTCACCGGAAGTTTATCGTCGGCTTTAAAACTCTAGCTGTGCATAGAGCCCATTAACAGATATTTTTTTTTACAGTGTAGCATTCACTTAAATGAAAACATAGTCAACGCCAGCGCTGAAACAGCAATGCTATCACTAAGATTGAATTCCAGAGGTATTTTCCCACACAGTGAGCGTAATTTATGAGCGCTTCGTTACTGTGTTTATATAAAATACTCTAATTGCGCTAATGGTTTTGTCACGTCTTTTGTTACGCAAATCGGTTCTCAAGCATGCTGCTGTTTGGCTTTCGGACGCCGCCATGAAAGCGATTGTTCCAGTCACTGTTTGGTCCATCACTTCTATTCACGTGAAGAAAAAAACAAAAGGGAGCATGTATAAGAAATAGGCGGAAAACAAAACCAGGCAGAATGTGGGACAGCGCAGCAGCGAGCCGAGGAGATGAGGGGTAGAGAGGGCTGGCGGCCCAGGATCTGACAGCATGGAAACAAACGACCCACCAGAACAGGAAGGGATTGTCCAGGTCCTGCCCAGCACCTTTTCATCCTTTTGTGATGCCCGAGGCATTCACATGCAGATCGGCTTGGACGCGGAGGCCTGTGTTAGGGCGCCTTGCCCTCCTGACTACAGAGAAAGGGGTGTATTTTACCCCTCACCCCTTCTTGAGCGAGATCTGCCCCCTCCACTGGCTGACGGAAGCCTTGTTTGAGCGCAGAGGAATTACGTTAATGAATGCATTCCTTCACACATGCTCCCTGAAACCGGGCAAGTTTGGTTGAATCGGGGAACAAGTGCACTGTCGCTCTCAAACTCTCGCCTTTCATCATCTCTCCCTGTAGCTCTGCTGATGCTTTTTCACTTGTTAGCTCTGCTTCAGGCTTGCCAGATCCTCTCATAAACCCCCTTCTCTCTGCAAAAGTGCGTGTGACTACGCTGCAAACATAACAAATGCAGTGAAAAATTTGTTTTTGTCTCATTTCTGGTCTAAGTATCTCCAAATTCTTAAATCAAGAAGCATTTTATAGACAAGTAGAAAATATTGTTTTGTTTTCAGAAATACTTAAATGTTTGGTCACACTTTATTTTGACGGTCCGTTTGTTGAATTTAAGTTACATTGCAACTAATTATCATTAGATTATAAGTAGACTGTTAGGTTGGGGTTAGGGTTGGGGTTGGGGTTAGGGTTAGTGTAAGTTGACATGTAATTGCAAAGTTTCTTATAGTCAGTTAAATGTCTGTTGAAGGACTGTTAAATGTCAGTGTCAACAGATATTAAGTAGACAGTCTACTAATACTCAAATGGACCATCAAAATAAAGTGTTACCAAATGTTTTTGTCCTTAAAACAAGCTAAGTAATCTACCAGTGCGGTAGGCAAAATAATCTTGCTTTCATTTTAAATAAGTGTATATTGCTTACCCCATTGACAGATTAGTTTGCTAATTTTATGGAGGAAAAAAAATTATATATACAGTATATTTATATACACATACACACTACCTGACAAAGTCTTGTTGCCTATACAAGTTTTAGGAACAACAAACTTCTAGTTGTATCAGAAGTGGCTTATATAAATGCCTCTAGATTACGGTTATTTGACCAAAATAAAATGTCTTGATTTTTAATGATTTCATTAGGACAGTAGGTCTGACTTTGCTTAGACAAAAGTCTTGTCACTTAACAGAAATAATGCACAGTATATATTTTTCCTCCCCAGACATACTCAATAATGTTCATGACTGGTGGGCTGGCCAATCCTGGAGCACCTTGACCTTTGCTTTCAGGAACTTTGATGTGGAGGCTGAAGTATGAGAAGGAGCGCTATCCTGCTGAAGAATTTGCCCTCTCCTGTGGTTTGTAATGTAATGGGCAGCACAAATGTCTTGATACCTCAGGCTGTTGATGTTGCCATCCACTCTGCAGATCTCTTGCATGCCCTCATAATGAATGTAACCCCAAACCATGATTTTTCCTTAACCAAACTTGACTGATTTCTGTGAGAATCTTGGGTCCATGTGGGTTCCAGTAGGTCTTCTGCAGTATTTGTGATGATTGGGATGCAGTTTAACAGATGATTCATCAGAAAAATCAACCGTCTGCCACTTTTCCAAATGATCAACTAGAAGTCAAGTTATTATTCGTTGTTCTTACAACTGAGATCAACAAGACTTTTGTCAAGTAGTGTATACGCCTGTCCCACATTTTCATATGCATTTTCAAAATACTTCACTGTGTCTGATTTATGAGCCATTTTCCTAAAAATTGTTCCTATGAGGTCAGATTTTACTGGTATTGCTATACTTGTGGGGACATTTGGTCCCCACAACCTAAGGACAGTGTTGGGGAGTAACGGAATACATGTACCGGCGGTACGTATTTAGAATACTATTCATGAGTAACTGTATTCCGTTACAGTTACTATTTTTAAACAGGGTATTTAGAATACAGTTACTTTCCTAATACCATTGGAATACTTTGGGCGATGCGTGTCTGACCCATAACAATATTACTAAATTGCCGCCGAAACCATAGAAACAGAAGCTACACTCCCGACTGCAATCACCAGCGTTAACTCAGTGAGACTCACGCAAATGACCCTGTTCTCACGCTCTCACGCCACACCTTCAATTCCTCACGCAACACAAAGGACGATCGCAAACACCGAACAACCGGACAACAACCATGATTTTCAAATAAACTGCTTTTTTTTGCCGTTGTTCGTGAATTCGCTGCTTGATGTTACGTTTGCGCTTTCAGAGGTTTCGTTTACGCTCAAAGCCCTCTTCATAAAATACAACGCTACATCCTGTAGAGTGACTCTTCAGCCAGGGAGGACTCATTTTTACTCCTCATCGCAACAGAAGGACAGATAAGCACTTCAAAATGTCTCTATTGCTGCACTACAACCGCCTTTACCTGTCTGTTGATTAGGAAAGCATAGGTAGTTAGGTACTGTTGATAGGTGGCTACTGGCTAATATGTTTGACAAAACTTGTTCATTTTGATGTTTACATTTTTGTAAAGCAAACACATTTTGCATTCTTCTAATATTTGCAATATTGTTCTTAGGTGAGAAGTTTTCATAATAGAAATTAAAATGTTGGATAGAACCTGTTACATTACCTTGGTTTTACATAAACTATTTTGAAGTTTTTCTTTTTTTGTATAGCTTATATTATACAGAAATTGAATTTGTTGACACTTTATTAAATAAACTTTATTTAATAAACATAATTATACTGTTTTATTTATTTTTCCCTGTCAGTCAATAATGTTTAGCATTAGAGGCCCTCTGTTTTCCTGCAGAAATTGCTACCAACGCATAGTGTGACATTTAATAGACTTGAAGGCTGTTTTCAAGGGGAGTATTCCAAGTATTTAGAATACAGTACCAAGATTAAGCAAAGTAACGGAATACGTTACAAAATACATTTTAAAGCAGGTATTCTGTAACTAAATACATTTACAAAGTATTCTCCCCAACACTGCCTAAGGAATACAATGTACACACATTTGCAACACATGCTGCACATCATACCTCTTAAGCTTTCTCCTCAAATGATTTATACAATGTTTATTGCTGATTTAAAAACAAATTGGAGCTCCGCTTTGAAATTATGTCAGAGCGCTAAACTCAATTCTGTTGTCAATACGTTCATATTACACTATGAATATGAATGCGAATGCAAATAACTCCCAAGAGCTCTGAAAATTCTCATGGTAATAGTGGAAGTATCGAAGGCAACAGTGCCTTATTTAAAGCGACAATATTTGGATTAACTTAAAATGATTAACACTGAATAAAAAAATGTTTAGCGAATCAATGCACTGATGTGTCTCCTCTAAGAATGTGAAGAATTTGTGCAATTACAGTTGTGCGAGGCCAGAGTGCATTCAATTTAATTCAGTCATGAGTGATTGAATGCATTACAGAAACAGCCATAAAACATCAATAATCATTTCCATAACCGAGCTCCGAGGCTCATTTCCAGTGCGAAATGTCTTATCGAACACATTGCTACATTTGATCGTGTTCCACAAAAATAAATCGCTCATTAGTTCCTATGGCAGCCCTGTGGTTCTGTGTATACTAAACATCGACGAACACAGATCTCTCAGCGAGAACGCCACCACAAAAAAAAAAAAGAAGTCAGATCAGGTTGTCTCCAAGTTCTTTTGCTGGCCGTGTCTTTTGTAACATGAATCTGCTGTGTGCTAATTTGACGCGCTTGCAGAGATAAAGGGGGAAACTCATGTTAGTTTCAGCATCAGAGGATTGGAATGTGGGCCATTTAATGCAGGAGTCAGACAATTCCTCTCGGACAGACCCACATGCTTAAATGAACAGAGGAGCAATTAACAGAAAGCCTTGACTTGGCTGGATAAAACCATATTTAAATCACAGAGACAAAGGAGAGGGGGATAAATAAAAAGTTTAGTGTTATGGAATTGCTATGAGGAGGGGAGGAGAAAGCAATATGCTTTTACATTCAGCATTCTTTCATTCATAAATCTTGTTAATGACAATTACCAGAAATCAAAGTCCATTTTATTCATCCATTTATTTATTTATTTATTTATTTATTCATTTGTTTATTTGATCAATCATCCATCCATAAATCAATTTATTATTTATTTATTCATTCATTCATTTTATTTTTATTTATTTATTTGTGTTTTGTTTGTACATTTATTTGTTGTTTGTTTGATTATTTATTCATTTAATTCATCCATTTAATCATTATCTATCTATCTATCTATCTATCTATCTATCTATCTATCTATCTATCTATCTATCTATCTATCTATCTATCTATCTATCTATCTATCTATCTATCTATCTATCTATCTATCTATCTATCTAAATATCTATCTATCTATCTATCTATCTATCTATCTGTGTCTGTCTGTCTGTCTGTCTGTCATTTATTTATTTATTTATTTGTTTATTTGATCAATCATTCATCCATAAATCAATTTATTATTTTTTTATTCATTCATTCATTTTATTTTTATTTATTTATTTGTGTTTTGTTTGATTATTTATTCATTTCATTCATCCATTTATTCATTATCTATCTATCTATCTATCTATCTATCTATCTATCTATCTATCTATCTATCTATCTATCTATCTATCTATCTATCTATCTATCTATCTATCTATCTATCTATCTATCTATCTATCTATCTATCTATCTATCTGTCTGTCTGTCTGTCTGTCTGTCTGTCTATCTATCTATCTATCTGTCTGTCTGTCTGTCTGTCTGTCATTTATTTATTTATTATTTATTTATTTATTTATTTATTCTTACTTTGTTTGATTATTTATTTATTCATTTATCCATCCATAAATCAATCCATTATTTATTTATTTATTCATTAATTTATTCATTTATTATTCATTATTTATTTGTTTGTGTTTTGTTTGTACTTGTATTTTTTTTTGTTTGTTTGATTATTTATTCATTCATTCCATCCATCCATTTATTCACCTATTTATTCATTTGTTTGTTGGATCGTCCGTCCGTCCATCTGTCCATCCATCCATCCATCTGTCCATCCATCCATCCATGCATCCATCCATCCATCCATCCATTCATTTGTTCATTTGCTTGTTTGATCATCCATCCATCTTTTTATCTATCTATTTATTTATTTATTCTTACGTTGTTTGTTTGATTATTTATGTATCCATCCATCCATAAATCAATCCATTATTTATTCTTTCTTTCATTCATTATATTTTTTATTTATTTGTTTGTGTTTTGTTTAGTCATTCATTCATTCCATCCATCCATTTATTCATTTGTTTGTTGGATCATCCGTCTGTCCATCCATCCATCCATCCATCCGTTCATTCATCCATCCATCCATCCATCCATTTATTCATTTGTTTGTTGGATCATCCGTCTGTCCATCCATCCATCCATCCATCCATCCATCCATCCATCCATCCATCCATCCATCCATCCATCCGTTCATCCATCCATCCATCCATCCATCCATCCATCCATCCGTTCATCCATCCATCCATCCATCCATCCATCCATCCATCCGTTCATCCATCCATCCATCCATCCATCCATTCATTTATCCATTCATCCATCCATTCATTTGTTCATTTGCTTGTTTGATCATCCATCCATCTTTTTATCTATCTATCTATTTATTTATTTATTCTTACGTTGTTTGTTTGATTATTCATGTATCCATCCATCCATAAATCAATCCATTATTTATTCTTTCTTTCATTCATTATATTTTTTATTTATTTGTTTGTGTTTTGTTTAGTCATTCATTCATTCCATCCATCCATCCATTTATTCATTTGTTTGTTGGATCATCCGTCTGTCCATCCATCCATCCATCCGTTCATTCATCCATCCATCCATCCATCCATTTATTCATTTGTTTGTTGGATCATCCGTCTGTCCATCCATCCATCCATCCATCCATCCATCCATCCATCCATCCGTCCATCCGTTCATCCATCCATCCATCCATCCATCCATCCATCCATCCATCCATTCATTCATTCGTTCATTTGTTCATTTGCTTGTTTGATCATCCATCTATGTTTTTATCTATCTATTTATTTATTTATTCTTACATTGTTTGTTTGATTATTTATGTATCCATCCATCCATAAATCAATTTATTCTTTCATTCATTTTATTTTTATTTATTTGTTTGTGTTTTGTTTATTCATTCCATCTATCCATTTATTCATCTATTTATTCATTTATTCAGTTGTTTGTTTGATCATTCATTCATCCATTCATTCATTCGTTTGTTTGTTTGTTTAATCATCCATTTATTCATTCATTCGTTTGTTTGATCATCCATCCATCCATCCATCCATCTTTTTACTTATTTATTTTTACTATTTTCATTTATTTTTTGTTTGTTTGAATATTTATCCATTCTATCCATCCATTTTTTCATCTATTTATTAATTTATTCATTTGTTTGTTTGATCATCCATGCATCTTTTTATCTGTCTATTTATTTATTCTTACTTAGTTAGTTTGTTTGTTAATTTTTATTTATTTATTCATTTCATCCATTCATCTATTTGGCTCAGTAGGTAGTGCTGTCGCCTCACAGCAAGAAGGTTGCTGGTTCGAGCCTCGGCTGGGTCAGTTGGCGTTTCTGTGTAAAGTTTGCATGTTCTCCCTGCGTTCGTGTGGGTTTCCTCCGGGTGCTCCGGTTTCCCCCACAGTCCGAAGACATGCGGTACAGGTGAATTGGGTAAACTAAATTGTCCGTAGTGTATGTGTGTGAATGAGTGTGTATGAATGTTTCCCAGAAATGGGTTGCAGCTGGAAGGGCATCCGCTACATAAAACATATGCTGGATTAGTTGGCAGTTCATTCCACTGTGGCAATCCCAGATTAATAAAGGGACTAAGCCGGAAAGAAATTGAATGAATGAATGATTGTTTGATCATCCATCCGTCCATCTGTTTGTTTGTTTGTTTGTTTAATCATACTTATTCTTTTGTTTGTTTATTCATTGATTTGTTTGTTTGATCATACATTCATTAATTAATTTTTGTTTGATTCTTTATTTGTTAATTTGATTACTTATCCAGTCATCAATTTATCTTTTTAATTACTATTTTTTATTCATTGATTTGTTTGTTCGTTCAATTTTGTTTGATTATCTATCTATTTGTTTGTTAGATTATTCATCCATCCATCCATTTCTCTATTCGTTCATTCATTCGTTCTTTTCTTTTCATTCACTTTTTTAGTCCCTTTATTAATCAGAGGTCGCCACAGCGGAATGAACCTGCAATTTCTCTATTTAATTATTTATTTATTTATTTGTTATTTTGATCATTCATTCATTCATTCATTTGTTTGTTTGATTTATTTATTTATTTGATTGTTTAATTAATTAATTTATTTATTTATTATTTAAATAATTTTTTTTTCTATCAAGACAAAGTGGGACATATAGGATAGAAAAGAAGAAAAATAATTGTATGCATACAAAAAAATCTGCATACAAACAGCAGGTCTAAAAATAAACAAGAGAAAACAAAACAAAAGCACAGGCAATGAGATTAAATGTACATGAACATTATGTGAGGTATTGGTGTATGGTTATGAAATGTGAAACTGTACTTACCTCTAATGCACATAATCTTGAATGCACATAATCGTGTAAATTTTCATACAAGTTATTTTTATTTCATAACATTCATGTGCAGTTGAAGTCAGAATTATTAGCTCTCCTGTGATTTTTTATTATTATCAAATAATAAGAGATTCAGGATTTTTTTACAGTATTTCCTATAATATTATTTCTGCTGGAGAAAGTCTTATTTGTTTTTTTTTCCGGCTAGAATGAAAGCAGGTTTTAATTTTTTAAAACCATTTTAAGGTCAAAATTATTAGCCCCCTTAAGCAATATTTGTTTTTGGATTGTCTACAGAACAAACCACTGTTATACAATGACTTGCCTAATTACCCTAACTTGTCTAATTAACCTAATTAAGTCTTTAAATGTCACTTTAAGCTGAATACTAGCATCTTGAAAAATATCTAGTCAAATATTTACTGTCATCATGGCAAAGATAAAAGGAATCAGTTATTAGAAATGAGTTATTAAAACTATTATGTTTAGAAATGTGTTGAAAAAAATCTTCTCTCCGTCAAACAGAAATTGGAGAAAAAATATACAAGAGGGCTAGCAATTCTGACTGTGAGGGTTCAGCACAATTTGGATAAAGTATGATGGTGGTCACATTATCAAAGTTTGGTGGGGGAAAAAAAATCTATCGTCAATAGTCCAGTGGTGTGAACGTTACTTTCAGAGCATAAAGATTTCTGCTGGTTTAAAAAGTTACAGGAGTTCACTAATAACTTACTGAATACTTCAAAACTGCTTTATTTTGTTTATTTAGTAGACAAACAGAAGGAGGTTTTCAAATGAATGCACTGGTCACACTTTTCCATGCCGTTATAATAAATGGAGACCAGGCCATCAAGCTTCAAAGGAAACTCAAACGCATCATAAAGGCATCTTAAACATAGACTTGTGGATTATGTTCTTTTGAAGTCATATGATTATGGTTATAGCTTTGGGTGAAGAACACAGAGAAAGCCATTATCTTGACATCCGACCTAGCTCTCTATGGCACATTCATGAAAAATCATTAGAGTCCAATGCCCAATTTGTTAGATTATTGGCCTTCACAGTGATAAAAAAGCCTTCACAGTGCTGGAACAACATTCTATGGACAGATGAGATAAAAATCAACTTGTACCATAGTGATGGGAAGAGAAGAGTATGGAGCAGGAAAGGAACTGCTCATGATCCTAAGCAATGAAACATGGTAGTAGTGACATAGTGTGGGCATATATGGCTGTCAACTAGTTCTCTTGTATTTATTGATGATGTGACTGCTGAAAAAAGCAGCAGGATGAATTCTGAAGTGTTTCAGGCAATATTTTCTGCTCATATTTAGCCAAATCCTTCAGAACTCACTGGACGGCACTTCACAGTGTAGATGGAGAATGACACAAAGCATACTGCGAAAGCAACCTAAGAGTTTTTGAAGGGAAAGAAGTGGAATGTTATGCAATGGCCAAGTCAATCACCTGAACTGAATCCGATTGAGCATGCATTTCACTTGCTGAAGACTGAAACTGAAGGGAAAATGCCCCAAGAACAAACAGGAACTGAAGACAGTTGCTGTAAAGGCCTGGCAGAGCGTCAACAGAGATGAAACCCAGCGTCTGGTGATGTCTATGCGTTCCAGACTTCAGGCTGTAATTGACTGCAAATTATTATTTTTCAGTCCAATTACTTTTGGACCCTTAACAAGTGGGAGGCACATATGCAAACTTGTAATTCCTACAGCGTTCAACAGGGATGAAACCCAGCATCTGGTGATGTCTATGCATTCCAGACTTCAGGCTGTAATTCACTGCATATGATTATTTTTCTGTCCAATTACTTTTGGACCCTTAACAAGTGAGAGGCACATATGCAAACATGTAATTCCTACAGCGTTCACCTGATTTGGATATAAATACTCTCAAATGAAAGCTGACAGTCTGCAGTTAAAGCACGTCTTGTTCGTTTCATTTCGAATCGTTTGTGTTAGTGTACAGTATATAGCCAAAATTTTTAGAATTGTGTCGATGTCTAAATATTTATGGACATAACTGTATATGTATATATGTGTATATATCTATGGCTCTGGATGGCCAGTCGTCCACTGCACCTTGGTCTTACATTAATTTCAAAGGAGCACTACCCTGTACTAAAATGGTGGCTCTCTTGACGCATTCCTTCCAATAGACAACAACAGCGTAGGTGATATCTAATGTAAATATCTAACGGTCCTACACACAGTTGAAGTCAGAATTATTAGCCCTCCTGAATATTTTTTCCCCAATTTCTGTTTAACGGAAAAGAAGATTTTTTTAGAGGAACACATTCTAAACATAATAGTTTGTTTTCTAGACAATCGAAGAAATATATTGCTTGAGGGGGCTAATAATTTTGACCTTAAAATGGTGGAAAGAAAATGAAAAACTACTTTTATTCTAGCTGAAATAAAACAAATAAGACTTTCTCCAGAAGAAAAAATATTATAGGAAATACTGTGAAAAATTCCTTGCTGTGTTAAACATCATTTGGGAAACATTCGGAAAAAAAAAGAAAATCATAGGAGGACTAATAATTTTGACTTCAAACGTATGTGCTATTTTTAGTAGTCTAAATTCAGCCTACACATCCCTCTATAAGATTAAATGCAAAGCCGATTGAACCGAAGATATAAGCAGATCTAAGGAATAAATAAAATGACCCTGTATGCTCGAGCGTATCAGTAACATCAGATTCGATTTGCCATATATATGAGTAATGTTTCCCACATCGCAGAAGCTCAGTCTTTAAACACAAAGAGCTAAACTGTTTTCCCTCACTAAGAGAGGTCTCTTCCCATGACAGAATATGAATGATGAGATAATCTAACGGCGTCAATATGATGCTATTATAGGCTGCCAGTAACCCGGTCTGAATGTGATTTACATTACAATAACACTTTCTTCTTCGTGGGCCTTATCACATATACAGACCAATTTCTCCCGGCCTAATGTATTCATGATTATTGATGTCTATGGTTATTGGCTTATTTATCACCATTTATAATCAAAACAAGCTCTAATATATGCTGTGGGATTCAGCAGCTCTTGTACATTTGTGTTGCCTTTTATACATTTTGCTGTTTTGTGGTAAACAGATGCATGATTTTTTCGTCTGGCAGCCGATAAAACAGATGGAAAAAAAAATTAAATCTCATATCTGGAGACGAGAATAAAGACTTTGAGGTGGGCTCTTTCAAACTGTGCCAGTAAACAAGCAACCCTCAAGGGCCCAGATTCACAAAATGTATAATATTATTTTTAAATGGCTCATCATGAATCTCATTTTTAATATTGCAGTATTTATTATGAACATGTGGATAAATTCCTATTTAGCATTGGCTACATTTACATGGACATCATTACTTAATTATTTGCCTTAATCTGAGTAAGACAATAATATGATTAAAGTGTTTACATGAGTGGATATTTGAATGTTTCTTTTATGATCCCGTTTTACATGTTATAGCCAAGTGGCAACCTCCCGCTCTCCCTTGTGAAGCTAATACGGAGATAACTGAAACTGCAATTCATCAAAATTCCGCTAGCCCTGTCTCCATAATAGAGCACATTTCTATTGACCCCACTGTTAAAATGGCAAACTTTACAGCAGAAGAAAGTGTTTACAGCCTGTTACAAAGAACGATTTAGGTTCGTATAGCAAATATTACCCTTCATGACAACTGTGAGGGGGGTGAATTTTTTTATGACTCATCCGTTTCGTTTTTATTAAAGGGTCACGAAACACCAAAACACATTTTTTGAGCTGTTGACAGTCATATATGTGTCCCACGCTGCTATAAACACTATTAGGACACATATTGAAAATTGGTTGTTTTTGCGTTATTTTGAGCAAATTCGTTCTTCCGGTTTGAAACAAATTTTTGAAGCTGCGTCACGGCCATGAGATACTTAGGTGTAAATCCAGCCTGGAGAGTGGCTGTCTGTCCTTTCGAGAACATTGTGACGTATCTGAGTGTGCGGCATTAATTCATGACAAAGACGTGCTTCAAACCAATCTGCGCGCTCTATTGTGTATGACGCAAAACTTCATTAATATGTATGATAGCTCCGGAGACTGTTTACCTTTTTACAGTGTTCAGACGGCAGAGAGACGCCACGTTGTGTTGCCAAAACAAGTGAAAGAACTAGAATTTGGAGACATGGGTCGTCGGTGTTGCATTTATTTGTGTGCTGCAACGAAGGTTTTGTTTTCATTTTCCCTCTATGAGAGAGCTGCTGGACTCACGTGTGGATTACAGTGCACGCGACAGAAATGCGTTTGTAAGTTTAGGAATTTGCCAAGAGATTCTGAAAATTATTAAGATCATTAATCTCTTCATCAAATGTAATACATGTTCTTTGGCCTCCTGTTTTGCAAATTGTTTCAGTGTTTGACAAAAATGAGGTGATTTTTCTCCATTCTTTCAGCATCAAATGTAAATTTCCCTCCATGTGTGTCCTTGTGGAAAATATCTTTGTGTGTGAGTAGCGGTGTGTGTATATGCACAGTCAGAGTGGTCGGTGCAGACAGACAGTGATTGTCTTCCGCTGGGAACACTGTGCTCTATTGTAACCTGCCAGGACTAGGGAGCACAGAACCAGGGCACAAAGAAAATGAGTGTACTTCCAGGCTGGAGACATCACCACACTGGTTGCCTCTTTAACAACCGTATGTGGATAATGAGAGCTCCTCCTCTGGACCACAACAGAGAGAATCTGCCACACCGCTGATGACCACAGAGTCATTCATCCATGGAGCCAGTGTACTGATGCTTTGTTCTGAAAAGGGGTGAGAGGAACAACACTAGGGCAGGTATAGAGTTCACTATGTACAAGAAACCTCTGAAAGAGGCTCTATGTAGAATTCGGGAACGCTTGTTATTAGTGACAACACTGAAAAACTGAGATGCTTCTCCATTGCATGGTACAGGGTGGTTCGGTTTGGTACAACTCATTTTTGGAGGCTTTTTCCGTTCAGAGGTGCTGCTTTTTAAGGGATGCAAATGCTTATCAGAAGGGGCCCCAGAGGCCTGGGCAACTTGGAATCAATATGTTTATGTTGAGTAGGCGTTGTAGATTAAGGATAAGGTTTTAAAGGGGTCCTATAATGCAAAAATGACTTTTATAAGGGGTTTAAACACAGTTGTGTGGCAACAGTGTGTGAATATAACCAGCTTATAATAGTACAAATCTATTAATTGTATTTGTTATAATCAGACTGAATAAAAACAGACTGCAGAAACAGTTTGATTGACATTCTCCCTTTGTACGTGTCATCAGAGGGGGAAAGCTCTGCCCATTAGTGTCCAGGCATTTGTAGCACCGCCCTCTTTTTAATTGAGCACAATCTCATTTGAATTTAAAGCGACACATGGCACAATAGGGTATATGCAGAAGCATGCAGAAGGACTTTTAATTTGTCAGTAACCTGGGTCAAACACTTCCGGTGAACTTTTACAAAATCGGCACGTTTAAAGTCTGTTTTCTTTAAAAATCAACAATCTTCACAGCCTAAATTATATACACTATAAAGTGTGTCTCAGAATGTACAAGAAGCACTGCATTAAATTACATTTTTCCATGCCATGTCTTTAAAATGTTGAAATTTATTATACTCCAGTATTTCCAATGGCGTTCCTGTTCTCGCCTGCTGATCCTGACGGCTGCATGCGAGTAAACGGTTTTTCATCTTGGTTTACGCTTCAACAACTAAATGAATGCTGAAGTCTATTTAACTAATTATATTTTAATCATATTACAACATCGATGCTGTAAAAGGAACTGTACACAATTGAAAAAGTCATATTAACCGTTCAATGGAACACTAGCTCTGAATATACCCTATATACCCTATTTGGTTCAAAGCCTTAAAGCGGCAGTTTCAAAGAGTTCTAAAACATTATTTGTGTGGTATTTTGAGCTGAAACTTCACATACAGGGGGACTAATACTAGGGACTTATTTTGCATCTTGTAAAAAGAGGCATAATAGGTCTCGCTTAAGATGGGTTTTAGATGGGTTTGGGTTTTAGGTTTTAAGATGTAGTAGCAATTTCACATTGGCAATTCCGTTCAGGCTCATTCTGCAAATGTACCCCTATATACATTTCTGGAGAGCACCAAATGCGTTTCAGGAGGTACGTTTTTTTTTTTGCAGTTTTTGTGAATCCACCAGAGGTCGCTGTGTATGCTTTTTGAGATCTCAGATTTCTCTCATGAGTGCCATTCGCGCCTGGTGTTCTTGTGTAAATCCACCAGAGGCCGGAGTCGACTGACCCACCCTCCTCCTTTCCTAACCAATAGTGTTTTCAAAAGCACCAATTGACCAGCGCCCACCCACTTCCCTAAACCCAAGCAACAGTTTTAAAAAGCAATCCAGAAAAAGAAAAGCCCTCACCTAATTTTTACCACATTGTCAGATTTTACCACATTCTCACCCTGTTATATACTTGTTTATATTATGTTTTGGCTTCTGTTTTTGTGTTACCTGCTTTCTGGAACCGTTCTTCATCTGACTTTGTCAGAACCCCGTCATCATGGTCAACTCCACTCTCCATCTCAAGTCCACCGACGTACATGGTGAGCTACTGGACAAACTGGCAACAGTGAGAAAGCCGTCCATACGGAGGCAAGCGGTCAGATGGGAAGCACAATGAGGAACGGTGTCATATCGTCCCATAGCGTTCGTTTTAAAGACGAAATGCAGCATTACGTACTTCTGGCTACATAATTTGTGATCTCCAGAAATGTATATAGGGGTATATTTTCAGAATGACCCTATATTGGATCTTACTGTAACTCTCATTGGTTACTGAGGAGTTTTTGGATGAGGAATATTTGTATTGTTACTGCACTTATAAATATCACCACACCTCAATAGCTGACTGATTGCAAATAGAATAGCAAAAATTCTTTAGTCGCATTACAGGTTTCCTCAAATGTTTACATATGCAAATGAGGCACTAGCTAATTAAATGTGCACATATTTGCATACATTTCCAGAACAAAAACCAGAACAAAGATTAAAATGATTTGATTGATTAAATTGATAAAAAAAAAAAATTATACATCTTAAATAAAATGGATATCTTCTGACTCATTGCAGTTAAAATGTTCTGATGGACGTCATTTCAATTACTTAAATTTCACTCCATAAATCAGAAAATACTGTCAGCACTGTCAAAACATGCTACACCATATTTTATGGAATAAAATGTTATATAAACCTTCAGTACACTGACAGGAATAAAACGGTAAAGTTTGGTGTATGCAAGTACTGCTGAGTAGACATTTTTGACTGGAGAAAAAAATCTAACAGTGTTATTTGAATGCTTTCTTTCCCATAGTTATTGAAGACATTATTGATGCAAAATGGACCAAAACCTCAAAAATGAGTGATGTATAAAAAAAAAAAAAAATATATATATATATATAAATTGTGATGTTTTAAAGATTAGTGTTGGATATTTAGCTCCCCTTTAATGTTCTCATATTTATAAAAAAAAACATTTGAAGTTCTAAAACAGCTGTTGGCTTGAAAAAGACGTGATAGTGTCATTAGAAACTGAATTGGAAATGACATTATTTTAATATAGTCAGTCATGAACTAAGGTGGGCCGGTCTAAGGCTTGAAACTCCAGGGCTGAAAAGGAGTCCCACTCCAGCCCTGGGTCACACTGGACTTTTCTCTCCATAGACTTCCATTCATACACACGCGAATGCGTCAGACCGGAAACGTAAGGTTGTGCGGCAAGTTTCACATTTCGCTGCGTTGGAAAGTTCAAGCTTGGTGAACTCTGACCTGCGAAAACGCATCACATGATTGCGTGATAGCAATCGAGGATCAAAACATGACTTCTCTGGACAGAAATTTTAAACATGGAGCAATCGCTCGTTTTTTTTATGTCTAATCATCTTGTTTAATCCCGCCCCTTTTCGCAGCGCCGTACGACAGAATTTCGCAAGCTCAAACTCTAGTGTGACTGCAGCTTGAGTGTGTGTCTGTGAACAGGTGCAGTCAATTAGTAATCAGGTGAATGTGAACGGCTGTAAGTGGGTTCAGGTGAATGGTATGGCAATACTCTTCCAGTTCTTGTTTGAATATGCTAAAAAGTGGTTTACATTTATATATAAAACTAAAACAAGCTGTTTTGATTAAGTCTTAAACAATGATTTAGATTATTTTGGATAATGAAAGCTTTTTTTAAAAAGCACTTTAATCCAAAAAGATTGAACAAAAGGACCAAACTAAATGAGCTACACTTAGTAGAAATTTCCTAAGAAAGGGCAAGCAACATTAATGTCACTTTTATTTCAAATGGCACACATTTCTGCATAAACGGCTTGACAGGAAATACAATATTTTATAATAATATATTTTAGTTTAGGAAAGGTTTAGGGGTGTCAATGATGATAATTATTTTATTACAAGTCCGTAAGACTTATTTGAGTTAATATTTAAGTTATTTACTAAAATATATCATTTAAATCGTTCAAGGAGCTGAATACAGTAGTCTGTATAAAAAAGACAGAACAAACCTGTGCAAACAATCTAGTCATTAAAAACAAATTATCTAACAAAAGATGATAATGCAGTAAAATATTTGTAGTCTTTTAATAAGCATGATGAGTACAAGATAGGGATGGCATAAAAAGTTATTTGTGTGTTTTGAAATTTGTGAGACGGAATTTGTCCAATAATAAACGTGAAGCACATGTCATGCAGTGAATCCAGCCAATCATGTAATATCGGTATCATCATCACAGCCCCTGCAGTCACTCTTCAGATGCAGCGGCTGAATCAATTGTCTGATCTCGGAGCGCTGTCGCGGTAATTTGGTGCCACATGTGACAGTCACGTGGCGTCGGTGAAGCATCAATCCGGACAAAATTTCTAACCAGCATGCACCGCTTTAAGTCTACGCAGCACTGCATGAAGTCGAACGCACCTATTATTTCATTCTGCAAGACATCTACTTGGATGCAAAAAAAACTGAACTGAAAAAGAAAGCCCCGCCCCCTACTCAATATTCCGTTTCAAAAACATACAGAAATAAAAGCCTCAGCAACTTTTGGTTCATGCAGATTTTTAAGTACACTTGAAATCAAAACTAACCATGTTGATTTTGTTAGCTCACATTGCTTGTTTTGTGGTGAACAATTCATCTCTGCATGTCATTAAGAGAAAAAAAAGGAATAGTTTGCTTGGAATCTTTAATTGAAATCTGAACGTGCACTTCCTGTTTGTGTTCAGTTAAATTCTAAGATTAAAGCCGCAGTCACACTAGAGTTTGAGCTTGCGAAATTCTGTCGTACGGCGCTGCGAAAAGGGGTGTGATTAAACAAGATGATTAGACATTAAAAAAAGCGAGCGATTGCTCCATGTTTTAAATTTCTGTTCAGAGAGGTCATGTTTTGATTCTGGATTGGTCTCACGCAGTCAAGTGATGCGATTTCGCAGGTCAGAGTTCACCAAGTTTGAACTTTGCGCCGCAGAAACCTGCGAAACTCGACGCATGACCCTGCGTTTCCAGTCTGACGCATTCGCGTGCGTATGAATGGAAGTCTATGGGGAGAAAAGTCCAGTGTGACCGCGGCTTTAGTCTGTCTGAGGTATTGGGCGTGGCTAACATACTTAACCACACCCCTCCAGCTGTCAGTTTTGACAGCAAACAGAAACAGTGAGCAGGAGGAGTCTGTTAGGCTGTAATAACTCTTCTTATTATTATTACTATTACCATTCTTATCACTATTATTATCATTATATTATTATTATTAATAATTCATCATATTGGTAGTTAAATTCTCCTTTTTAATATTATTCTTTACTTTTGGGTTTATCATTTGTATATTATTATTATTATTATTATAGTAACGTTTCTTTTCTCATTTTCATTATTCTGTTTGGAGCACCTCATTTTTTCTAAATTTATTTATTTATTTATTCATTTATTTTTTCTCCACTTTTCCCTCTCCTTTCCTGTTTTTTTTCTTCCCCCATCTACTTATTATTATTATTATTATTATTATTTATTATAATTTTTCGTCCTCTTCCTGATTTCCCAATCTCCCCTCACCTCCTCAATATTATCATTAATATTATTACTTTTACTATTATTATTGCTTTTCTGACCTGTCCTCCCGTTTTCTCCTCATTATCATTATTACAAGTATTTCTACCCTTGTCATTATTCAGGTTGCTGTAGTTGTTGTAGTAGTAGTAGTCGTCATTGTGGAAGTAACGATTGTATTTGTAGTTGGGTGTTAAAGTAGTAGTAGAGTAGTTTTGTAGTAGTAGAGGTCGTTGGAATAGTGGTACCAGAAGTTGTAAAGGTGTTGAAGTAGTAGTTGTAGTAGTCGGTATAGTAGCATCAGAAGTAGTAGATGTTGTTGATGTAGATATTGTGGTAGTAGTGATTACTGTAGTAGTATCAGTAGTAGTAGGAGACGTTGTTGTAGTTGTATCAGAAGTAGTAGATGTTGTTGATGTAGACGTTATAGTAGCAGTGATTGCTTTAGTAGTATCAGTAGTAGACGTTGTTGCAGTAGTATCAGTTGTAGAAGATGTTGTAGTAGTATCAGTAGTAGACGTTGTTGTAGTAGTATCAGTTGTAGAAGATGTTGTAGTAGTATCAGTAGTAGACGTTGTTGTAGTAGTATCAGTTGTAGAAGATGTTGTAGTAGTATCAGTTGTAGTAGATGTTGTAGTAGTATCAGTAGTAGACGTTGCTGTAGTAGTATCAGTTGTAGCAGATGTTGTAGTAGTATCAGTAGTAGACGTTGTTGTAGTAGTATCAGTTGTAGAAGATGTTGTAGTAGTATCAGTTGGAGAAGATGTTGTTGTAGTAGTATCAGTTGTAGAAGATGTTGTAGTAGTAGTATCAGTTGTAGAAGATGTTGTAGTAGTATCAGTTGTAGTAGATGTTGTAGTAGTATCAGTAGTAGACGTTGCTGTAGTAGTATCAGTTGTAGCAGATGTTGTAGTAGTATCAGTTGTAGAAGATGTTGTTGTAGTAGTATCAGTTGTAGAAGATGTTGTTGTAGTAGTATCAGTTGTAGAAGATGTTGTAGTAGTATCAGTTGTAGTAGATGTTGTAGTAGTATCAGTAGTAGACGTTGCTGTAGTAGTATCAGTTGTAGAAGATGTTGTAGTAGTATCAGTAGTAGTAGACACTAGTAGTAGTGGTAGTGGTTGTGGCTGTAGTAGCAGCTGCAGTAGTAGTCATAATATCAGTAACTTTCTGTAGTAGTAGTTGGTGTAGTGGTGATTTTTTTTTTCTTATTATTATTATTATTGCTGTCAGTTATTACTATTTTTTACTATTACTATTCTATATTACTTTCTTTTTTCTGTCATTTTTACTATCATACATTACGAGCATTGTTGTCACTCCTTACCACTGACTGTTGTCTTTCTGTTTATTTATATCTACGATATTTGCTTCATTTATTGATTGTGTATTGACCCTTATATATGTACCCTGATTTGTCCACCATGTTACCTTTACATACACACACACACACACACACGCAACTGCCAGTACCTCACTGTATTATTGTTGCTTTTTGTTTTTGTTGTTTTTTTTTTTGTTGTTGTTTTTCAATTTCTTTGTATTTGTATGATCCCAATTTGTGTACCATTATGCATATTCTAATTAAAAAAAAAAAAAACTCTTCTTAAACCCTTTTCCAGATCTTTTTTAATGAAATGCCTACTTTACTACATCCAATCAGCTCGCAGTAGAAAAAACAAGCCACACCCACTGTTTTCTCATTTAATATTCCGTTTCTTTAGAAACTGCATCACGATACAGAAAAAAAAATGGTCACAGCGTCTGGTTCATGTGGACATTAAATATAATTAGATTGAACTCTAATATGCTAATTTGACATTCTAACAGTGTTATTGTTTTACATGTAAAGTAATCCTCCAGACTACAAAAAAAATCTCTTCATTTGTTTCCTGAAAATGAACACTCATCTAATGAGTGGATATGATTTTCATTGTAGGATGAACTAACCCTTTAACTGTACATTTGACTTTTGTTTACAGCATAAAAATGGCTATAAAACAGATCCTAAAATCAGCGCATTCTCTTTTAGTATTATTTCAGAAGCCATATGAAAGCTCAGCATGAGAAAAAGACTGTAATTTAACTCTTTATGCACAGATAATCAGCCCATCTGCCATCGCATTCAATCCAAGCTCTCATTTACAAACTGCTGCCTCAAGCATTATGACACTAAGCACTTGTATTTCACATTTTATGTTTTAGTGTATATATTAAAATGTACAAAAATATATGTTTAAACATGTTCAATATATTTTTAATTATTAATTTTCTCTATACTTATTTATTTATTAGGGCAGAACAGATCAAATACGAATTACAATTTTGAGTTGCTTTTACTCAAAAAGAGAAAAAAAATACTATTTATTTTTTTACATTTAGGCTTTTAAAAATGTATCTCAAATATAAGAATTGTATTTTTAAATTTAAAGATACTGAAATGATAAATCTGTCAGTGTTACAGTCACCAGCGATCTAGCTACTGCAGATCGCGGGAGAACTACAAATCTGCCACCAAACGAACTACAACTCCCAGCATCCACTGTGCACACACACCGGTTCCTGATCCCGACTGATTGCAAACACGCACAGCTGAAGCTGCTCAAGGGCCCATTACATGGACTATTTATATAGCACACACACACACTGACATTGCTGAGTCTTGCTGGTATTAACCCTGTAACTTTACGAAGTGTTTTCTGGTCTAGTCTCTCCATGTATTATCCTTGTTTTGTTCTTTTGTTTACATTGTCTGCATCGACCATCTGCCTGTTTTCCAACTAAGCTTCTGGATTACCTTGTGTGTACCTGTGAATGACCATTGCCTGCCTGACTACTCTTATTATTAAAGAACCACACATGGATCCTCAATCCTGTTGTCAGTACCAGTTACAGTCAGTTTATTGTTTTTTTTTTATGAGAAGAATTAAAGTTTTTTTTTTTTTTTTTTTTTTTAAATATGATTAACTTTAATTAAAGTGACTTACTTTGACAGTGTTAAGTTGAAATGTCATGCAAAAGATCCAGCAAATCTGTGAGAATAATATCAAACACTGTATGTTTACATGTAAAACTATGGAAAATACATTGTCAATAATGTGACCTTGTTCTTGATATATGAGTGGGCGCCGTCATTGAATCTTTTTGGCTCGAGACTTCAGGGGACTGTTCTTCCTACTTTGCTTAAATGATCTAAGATGAATTGGCAGATCCTGGATCTTTTAATCATAACTGATCTCTAATTTGGTTCTTCAAACAAGTTCAAACAGATTAAAATGTCAGGATGAACTGATCTGAGATCGCTGCGCGTGTTGTAAAGGACAGATCTGTCAATCCTCGAAATCATGATCAGCAATTCAATGATTGGCTGACGGCACAGCAGCGTAATGAATTCATCTGAATAATATTCAATTATCCATGTGAGCAAAATGACACAAAATTCATAGTAAACGGTTTGTTAAATATGATACGCAATAACTTCACACCTTTGTTGTGGGCTGCAGGTTTTACACTTTGATTTACTTTATGCCGGAGTAGTTCATTCTGCTGTGGTGAGCTTTGATAAATAAGAAACTAAGCCGAAAGGAAAGTGATAGAATGTTTGTTTTGATTCTTAATTCATTGATTCATTTATGTACTGTATTATTATTTGTCACGATCAACAGCGATACACTCCTGACAGATCGCTGGTGAACTACATATGTCAAGTTTAGGAACTACAAATCCTATCAGGCCATGTCACACACACACCAGTTGCTCGTCACGGCTGATGAAACACACACAGCTGAGACTTGTGATCACTGATCATTCAGACTATTTATACACCACACATACACCAGTTTAGGATGGAGTTCTTGATGTTGATGTACGTTTGTAGTTCTTTGTTTTGCCTGTTTTTTGACCTTAGCCTTGTTTACTGTTTGATCCTGTTTGCCACCTATTTTGACTTTATGCCAGTTTTTTGACTACGTTTTTGGATTGCCCTTTTTGTACCAGCTACTTCTGTTTGTCCCTGTTTTGCTTAAATATATTCTTATTTTACCTGCACTTGGATCCTCGTTTCTGTTGTTCCTTGCTTTGATCCCATCCGTGACAGAAGAACTCCATCCTAAACTGGTGTATGTGTGGTGTATAAATAGTCTGAGGCTGCGTCCGAAACCGCCTACTACTCAGTAGGTACTGCATTTGAATTTAAACGTACTACTCGGCCGTTAGAAAAGTACATTCTATACAGTATGAATGGAATTCGGACGTACTACATCTGCCATTTTGTCATGGTCACGTGACCTACCTGCGTCAGTTGCGTCGCTTTACTTCCATTCATGAATTCTCTCGCGGGGCATCATGGGATAGTGCAGCGTGCATGGGATGCGCATTTCAGAATCTCGCCGGAAGTAGTAAGTCATCCGGGTTCTTCTCGCATACTGATTTTCGAATTCTATGAATTCGGACATACTACTCGGCTCGCATACTGATTTTAGCGTACTGTATAGTATGGAAGTATGCGGTTTCTGACGCAGCCTGAATGATCAGTGATCACAAGTCTCAGCTGTGTGTGTCACATAAGCCGTGACCAGCAACTGGTGTGTGTGACATGGCCTGATAGGATTTGTAGTTCCTACACATGACATATGTAGTTCACCAGCGATCCGTCAGGAGTGTATCGCTGGTGATCGTGACAATTATTTACCTTCCATCACCCTCACATTATATTGTTTGTTCTATTGTCATGTACCTGTTGTTTAAAGCATAATAAAAAATAATACAACCCCAAATCAGGAAAAGTTGGGACAGTATGGAAAACGCAAATAAAAAAAGAGAGTAGTGATTTCTAAATCTACTTTGACTTGTATTTCATTGCAGACAATACAACAAATATTATTTAATGTGTTCCTCATGACTTGTTTTATTTTAATTTTATTTTTTAATAAACACGTATCCCAATTTTGGTTCTTCTCATTAAAAAAAAAAAAAAAAAGTTGGAATCGTAAAGCATTGACCACTTTGTAATGTTGCCATTCCTTTTTTACGACACTTAAAATACGTTTAAGGACTGAAGACAGCAAGTGATGAAGTGTTTCAGCTGTAATTTGGTCCCATTCTTCCTGCAAACAAGTGTTTAGGTAGGCAACAGTATGGGGTCTTCCCTGTTGCATTTTTGCTTCAAAATGTGCCACACATTCTCTATTGTAGAGAGGTCAGGACTGCAGGCAGGCCATTCAAGTACATGTATCCTCTTCCTCTGCAGCCAGGACTTTGTGCAGAATATAATTTTGCATTGTCTTGTTGAAATACGCATGGCCATCCCTGGCAAAGAAGGCACCATATTGCGCTCCAAAATCTCTATGCACCTAATGGTGCATGAATGAGATCGTGCAAATTCATAAGAATTAGCCACTAAATTAAAAAGACAAACTAGCATGAGATAGCATCGAAATGTTCAACTTCTTTTTGAAGGGTGCATTACATCCGTCATCAGCTCCTCCACAGCTCCGCGCTGATCTGAGAACAGCGGGATGAAGCTGCGCTCTGTTGTTTACACTGCAGCAGACTCTCTATTCATGTGTTTCAGAGCGAACGTCCGCTGTTAGTAAAGCAGACAATGCCGTGTGTCTGCAGAAAGTCCTGGCAGCCCGAGAGAGGAGAATAACCCACAGCAAAAGCGCCTCAGGGTTTCATACGCGGAAGCAAGTAAACAGCTATAATTCTTCCTGATGTCTAAAACGGACAATAGATCAGCGACAATTATGCCGCAAGGTGTTGTAGGCCACATCAGGACATGCGCTGATGATGAAGAGAGCCGACAGGAAACAGACTCAAGATTAACTCTGTGTTGCACTCTAAAATGATTCATTCTTGGCTTTTTTACATTGTAAATGCACATGTAAGTACTGAGTATTTTGATTTAGTTATAGGTTTATGGTTAGGGTTTGGTTAGTTGCATGGTTTTGCATAATTATGGAATTTTGCATAATATGCTGTTATTACTAATATATACTGTGTACAAGTTAAGTTCTATCTATTTACTTTTCCGATTATTTTATATAAAGTTCTGTTTAAAGGAGAGAAGTTTTTTCAACAATTCAATTAAAATGTAGATTCACGTGGAAGATTATAGTAAAGATTATAGTGTTAAAGTTCAGTTTAGTTCAGGTCGGTGTGGTTTAATTTTCACTGCTGAATGTCCAAACACTGAAGAGCAAATCCATCGATGCTCAGCTCCACAAGTCCCAAAACATGCAAGCCAGTGGCGAGGAAAAAACTTCACCAATTGGCCAAAGTGAAGAATAAAAAACCTCAAGAGAAACCAGGCTCAGTTAGGTACGACCGTTTCTCCTATGACCAAACGTCTTGTGCAGAGCTGCAGTCTAGGCGCCGGAGGCTGGAGAACGCTGGACGTCCATTGTAGAGAGGCTACAATTGGGAGAGGTCACCGGCTGGTGTACAGGCTGGCCCTTCAGGATCAATGCGAGGACTCGTCTGTCACTGGGGTCTTTCAGGAATCAGTCTCATGCTCTCCACTCCTCCATAACCACCACAGCAGCTGCTCAGGATACGGCCTGGTCCAGGATTATGGTGTAGAATGGTATTTGGACCACAGCGGTTCGAACTGTAGTTCTGCCGAGCGACTAAAAAGTTATCAGCATGATGGTAAAAAACTGTACATTTCCAGTCAAACCATTCTTCTGCAATCTTATACCAAAAACGGAAATAAGGGCAGTATTAATAGCTATAAATGTGGGAGAGCGTTGATATTATGTGATTGTATTGTATTGCAACATGGAGCAATTAAGGGTTGATGTTAAATCAAAAGTAATTCACAAATACTTGAAATTGAAATGATTTAATGACAATAATTCTCTATGGTTACAACTGAATTAGTTACAAATAACTGTATAAAATGATAAAACATGAAATGATAAAAACATATGATATAAATTGTACCCAGCTTACTGTAAATTTAAAGTTACCCAAGAAAGAGAGAGATAGGGGGAGGGAGAGACAAAGAGAGTAAGTAGGCCTCAAAGAGCCTGGGAGCAGTAGAGCCAGAGAAGATAGCCTCCAGAGAAGGAGAGGAGCAGAGCTCAGGAAAGAACAGAGAAGAAAAGAGCCAGAGCCAAGTTTACCAGCTATTTTGTACCTTTCTTGACCATGTGACCAAAGCCCAAACGCTGAGACATTCAAACTGACCAATCAACATGTGACCACATCGTAAAACCCCCCAAAGTCCACATACCAGGCCCTGATCTTATCAGTATCTGCCTTTGGAGTCAGCATGGACCTTTCTTTGGTGAAAAAGACATGTTTTGCCATATAAACAAATGCATAGGATAATTTAGACTCTTACAATGGAAACCTCGGGAATAATAATAAAAAAAAGACTAACATAAGTGCAGATGTCGTTCAAATTATAATCTCTTTAGGGAAGTTTTTCCCGCTCCGTTGACCTAATTAATCCAGACTAACAATCCTTTAGAGGATTTGGATTTCAACAGCATTTGTGCTTTATGTGTACGCTAATGCAAAAAGATGTGTCTTTAATCTAGTTTTAAACTAACAGAGTGTGTCTGCTTCCGGAACTGTGCTAGGAAGGATGTTCCAGAGTTTGGGTGCCAGATATGAGAAAGATCTACCGCCTACAGTTGATTTTGATATTTTGGGAGTAATCACTTGTCCAGAATTAATTGAGCGTAGTGGACGTGAGGGGCTATAATACACCAGGAATTCCCTTAAATACTGGGGAGCTAAGCTGTTCAGGGCTTTGTAGGTAGTCAATAAATTTTTTTAATTTATATGATATTTAACCTACTAGGGCTTGAGTGTCCACATACGTGGACGGCACATTTTTAGCTCTTAAGTGGCTATTTAAAATACCTTGAATGTTTATTTTAATACAGACATACAGTGTCATCCTGCAACTGTTTTGCAGCATATGAAATGTCCCAAACTTTATTTTTAACTGTCCAAAATGGGGAAAAATTTTGTTTTTAACTCTCTGATAGTCAAAGCAAGTAAAAAAAAAATCTATGTTAAATATGCATAAAAGAAAATTCATGAAAAAAGTGTTTTATGTAAATTCGGACCACGAGTCCACATATATGGACATCATTTTTCTCTAAAAGTACATCATATCAAAAGATGATACTTAGATTTTTATTCTAATTAGGTTCCAATAAGCCCAAATACCAAAGAGAAATAAGAAATGTATGTAAAAAAAACACCTTGGGCTTTAAGAGGTTATTAGGGAGCCAATGCAGTGATGAAAGAACTGGAGTAATATGATCATATTTCTTTATTCTAGAAAGCACCCTAGTAGCTGCATTTTGAACTAGCTGAAGTTTGTTAATTAGACCAGCAGGGCAACCGCCCAGTAATGCATTACAATAGTCTAATCGAGAGGTCATGAAAGCATGAATAAGCTTTTCAGCATCAGACATTGATAGCATATGTCGAAGTTTGGCAACATTTTTAAGCTGAATAAATGCAGTTTTACAGATGCTTGAAATCTGGCCTTCAAATGACAGGTTGCTGTCAACACATTTCTACACATAATAGCTCATTCATTTATTTTCCTTCGGCTTAGTCCCTATTTTTATTAGGGGTCGCCCCAGCGGAATGAACCTCCAACTTATCCAGCATATGTTTTACACAGTGGATGCCCTTCCAGCCGCAACCCAGTACTGGGAAACATCAATACACACTCACATTCACACACACACACACTCACTACGGCCAATTTAGTTTCTTCAATTCACCTATAGTGCATGTGTTTGGACTGTGGGGGAAACTGGAGCACCTGGAGGAAACCCACACCAACACGGTGAGAACATGCAAACTCCACACAGAAATGCCAACTGGCCCAGCCCCGGGACTCAAACCAACGACCTTCTTGCTGTGAGGTGACAGTGCTAACCAATGAGCCACACATAATAGTTTTAATAACTAATTTCTAATAACTGATCTATTTTATCTTTGCCATGACTACAGTACATAATATTTGACTAGATATTATTCAAGATACTAGTGATATAAAAACTCAAAGTGTTTTTTTTTTTATTTCCTGACTATAAAATTAGATCCCAATCCTAGCACCCACCGCAACATGACATAGCAGTGCAGTTTTCCTCGCCCACCTAATTGGTTGACAGGCACATATTAACATGTCTCCATAGTAAAGTATATAAAGATGTCCACAGAACAGGATTAGCAAAGAAACCTATATATAAAGATTGTTTTTCAGCAGAGCTGTGTTGACATAAAATTACTTGATTTTCACCGGACAACCAAACAACCGAAAAAATCCATATATGCAAAGAAAACTAAACTAATTAGTTTACAAATGAAGTTATGTGTAATGAAATGAAAGGTCACACTTTATTTTGATGGTCCGTTTGTTGAATTTAAGTTACATTGCATCTGCATGCCAACTAATTCTCATTAGATTATAAGTAGACTGTTAGGTTGGGGCTAGGCTTAGTGTAAGTTGACATGTACTTGCAAAGTTTCTTATAGTCAGTTACATGTCTGTTGAAGGAGCAGTATCAACAGATATTAAGCAGACAGTCTACTAATACTCAAATGGACCATCAAAATAAAGTGTTACCAAATCAAATGACGCAGGGAAAAGTATTGAACACATGAAGAAAGGGAGGTGTAGAAACGCAGTGAAAGCCCAGACAGCAGCTGAAATCTCTCAGCAGTTCTTCAGCAACCCTCTGCCCTTCCTCAGTGTAAATGAATATCAGCTGCTTCAGTCCAACATCTACAATAGCAGGAGGATGAAGATGAAACCAGGGTGGACATTCCACCCTGACAATGATCCAAAACACAACCAAAGAAAACTCTCAAATGCTTTCAGAGAAAGAAAATCAAGCTGTAGAATGGCCCAGCCAATCACCTGATCTGAACCCAATATAAAACACAAAATAAAGCTCAGATTTGATAGACGAGACCCACAGAACCATCAAGATTTTTACACTTTGTTGAAGTCTTGAAAAAATTCACACCTGAGCAATGCAGGAGACTTCATTCTCCAGAGAGGCGTCTTTAAGCTGCCGTCACCAATAAAGCCTTTCATATAAAGTATTAAACACGTTTCAGTAGTTCAGGACTTTCTCCTTGTGTCATTCCTTTGTTATTATTTTTTTTTGTTTTATTATATTTTTATGTTTGTGTTGTTTGGGTTTTTACCAAAATCTGGTTCAATTCCATGTCAACAGCTCCTTTAGAAATATTGTTCCCAGAAAAAACATAACGTGTTCAATACTTATTTCCCCCACTGTATATGCATGTCTTTGGACTGTGGGGGAAACCGGAGCACCCAGAGGAAACCCACACCAACACGGCGAGAACATGCAAACTACAAACAAAAAATCCAATTGGCCCAGCCAGGACTCGAACCAGCAACCTTCTTGCTAAGCACTGAGCCACCATGCGGCCCAGCAGAACTATCTAAAAAAAACGACAAAAAAAAAAAAAAACGGTAACACTTTATTTTGATGGTCCATTTGAGTATTAGTAGACTGTCTGCTTAATATCTGTTGATACTGACATTTAACAGTCCTTCAGCAGACATTTAACTGACTATAAGAAACTTTGCAAGTATGTGTCAACTTACACTAACCCCAACCCTAACCCCAACCTAACAGTCTACTTATAATCGAATGAGAATTAATTGACATGTAGATGCAATGTAACTTATATTCAACAAACGGACCATCGAAATAAAGTGTGACCAAAAAAGCATTTGCAATATGAGCTGTGATATATCTTGCATCTGTCATATTGTTTTAGGCTACTGTATGTGTTTATTAATTCTCCGTATGTGTGAACTGTGTCTTGTAGCTGTATATTTTTGCAGGCTGAGAGTTGGAGTGTGTGCAGATGCAGCGGAGCAGATGCAATGAGCTCTTTTCCGCTCTCCTCGCATTCCCAACCTAATCCCAGTAGTGTGCAATTCCCACTATCACACTCCATTCCCATCCCATCCCCAAACTCCATATGCTACACTGTAAAAAAAGTGCATAAATTAGCAGTTTTCTGTATTTTGTGATTATTTTTCTCCATTTATTTATGCTTTTGAATTGCATTACAAGATCTTGATCTTTCTTTCAACAACTTTTAACCTTGAAAAGTTAAAAAAAGTGACCTTTATTAACATTTTTAATAGATTAAAGTGATATATTTTCTGGGCTGGTGTTATATATAATGTTACAAAGTCTATGTAATAAGCTGCCAGCACATTTTCTGTTATCTTACAGATTTATTTCTCTATTTATTGCTTTTTATACATATTTCAATGTCAATAAAAGTCACTTTGTTAAACGGTAGAGTTCAATTTTCAGCATCAATAGTCGACAGAGCAAAGATCAACATCCCATAATGCAATTCACAACCGTAAATAAACCAAAAAACACACAAAATAAGGAAACTGTTAGCTGACAGGTATTTGTTAGTGTACAGAAAACATCATGTCTTCATTCTCCAGGCATAATGACTCACCCAGACATAATTCTTTGTAAGTGGAAGCTGGTCATCCGTCTATATCCTGCTTGTAAGTTTTTCCGAACACAAATGTAGGCCGCCGGGTGTGTTTTGTTCAGCTGGGTCTAATCAAGCATCATCTTACAGGATCATTAACAGAGCTGTAAATAAACACATTTGTTTCACTCATAGCTGTTTTTGTCTGCGTTATAATTTTTAAGGCTACTAAGCAGTGGTTATGGCTCTATGCACACTGAGAAGTAGGCGTGTGTAGAAATTCTCACCTGAAAATATGTGAATATAAACGGTCCTGAAACATTGTAAAACACCTGGAAATAAATACTATAAACATTATTGTCGCCACAGCGGAATGAACCACCAACTCATCCAGTATATGTTTTACGCAGCGGATGCCCTTTCAGCTGCAACCCATCACTGGGAAACATCCATACACTCTCATTCACACACATACACTACGGACAGTTTAGTCTACCCAATTCACCTATAGCACATGTGTTTGGACTTGTGGGGTAAACCCGAGCACCCGAAGGAAACCCAGGCCAACACTGGGAGAACATGCACACTCCACACAGAAACGCAAACTGATTTTTATATATATATATAAATATATATATATATATATATATATATATATATATATATATATATATATATATATATATATATATATATATATATATTAAATGATGAATACTTTAGATCTTCATCCATGCAGTTTAATAATAATAATAATAATAATAATTCCTTACATTTATACATTTATATAGCACTTTTCTAGACACTCAAAGCGCTTTACACATTGTGGGGGATCTCCTCATCCACCACCAGTGTGCAGCATCCACCTGGATGATGCGATGGCAGCCATTTTGCGCCAGACCGCACACCAGACACCAGCTGATTGGTGGGGAGGAGACTGATGGTGGAGAGTAATGAAGCCAATTATGATATGGGGAGGGTTAGAAGGCCATGATAGACAGAGGCCAGAGGGCAGATTTGGCCAGGATGTCGGGGTTAAACCCCTACTCTTTTTTGAAGGACATCCTGGGATTTTTAATGACCACAGAGTGTCGCACCTCGGTTTAACGTCTCATCTGAAAGACGGCGCTCACTGAGCAGTATAGAGTCACTATACTGGGGCATTAGGACATTAGGCATTAGGATACATGTATATACATACATATATACATATACATATATATATATATATACATATATATATATATATATATATATATATATATATATATATATATATATATATATACATTTATATATATATATATATATATATATATATATATATATATATATATATATATATACATATATATATATATATACATATATACCTATACATATATATATATATACATATATTGGGCGACGCAGTGGCGCAGTAGGTAGTGCTGTCGCCTCACAGCAAGAACGTCGCTGGGCTGGGTCAGTTGGCGTTTCTGTGTGGAGTTTGCATGTTCTCCCTGCGTTCGCGTGGGTTTCCTCCGGGTGCTCCGGTTTCCCCCACAGGTGAATTGGGCAGGCTAAATTGTCCATAGTGTATGTGTGTGCATGAGTGTGTGGATGTTTCCCAGAGATGGGTTGCGGCTGGAAGGACATCCGCTGCGTAAAATCGTGCTGGATAAGTTGGCGGTTCATTCCGCCGTGGCGACCCCAGATTAATAAAGGGAATAAGCCGACAAGAAAATGAATGAATGAATGAATATATACATATATATATACATATACATATATACATATACATATATATACATATACATATATATATATACATATATACATATACATATACATACATATATACATACATATACATATATATATATATATATATATATATATATATATATATATATATATATATATATATTTGTATTTATGTAATTAAAAATAAAATTTATTTATTTTACTTTATAGAATTAATTAGAGCAGTGTATAAAATAACAAAATAGCTTCCCAGGAGTTATAAAATTATTTTAAAATATATATACATGCATTTTAGTGCTTTAGCGATGACATTTTTAGTCCAACACAGATGTTAGCATTCCTTATTTCCCCTGACAAAAATCAACAGTTTTTCCCCACTGGATTATTACAGATAATGTGCTCTGTGACCAACAGAAGTTCATCCTAAACATGTTGCTCATGCATACAGTGTTCACAAATGACCATAGCATTAAAGCAAAGTCTTAATTGACTGCTCTGTTAGATGAGATTAGCTGTTTTTTTTTTTTTAATAATTGTGATTTCCTATGCTGTCCAACTGAAGTATGAACACAAGATAGACCAAAGACATCTGAACAAACCAGTGCTCAAACATTCCTGCTTTATCTTGTCATAGCTGTGATGTCATCCATTACAGAAACATTTGTTTTCATTTCTGTGCAACAGAGGAGTTTCTGCTGACTGTTCTGACTCTGTATTGATATTTAATATCTCTTGTTTAAATACACTATGAACAGATATGCTAATTGTTTTCTATTTCTACTTGGGGAAACTCATCCCGACACCTCTACAGATTGTGCAGCACCATTGATGTGATCCAAGTCCCGTGAAGAAATGATGCCAACCATGGAAGACTTCCAGAGGTCTCCATAATCCTGGACCAGGCCGTATTCTGAGCAGATGCTGTGTGCTGTCATGGAGGAGTGGAAAGCATGAGACTGATTCCTGAAAGACCCCAGTGACAGGCGAGTGTCTGCATTGATCCCATGGGTCATCCTAAACACCTGGCGGTGACCTACTCAGACCTGCAGCTTCTCCACAATGGACGTCCAGCGTTCTCCAGGCTCCGGCGCCTAGACTCCAGCTCTGCACAAGAAGTTTGGCCAGAGGAGAAATAGTCCCAACTGAGCCAAAGTTTCTCTTGAGGTTTTTTCCTTCACTTTCGTCAATTGGTGAAGTTTTGTTTCTCGCCGCTGTCGCCACTGGCTTGCTTGGTTTGGGACTTGTGGAGCTGAGCATCGATGGATTTGCTTTTCAGTGTTTAGACTTTCAGCAGTGAAAATTAAACCACACTGAACTGAACTAAACTGAACTTCAACTCTGAAAACTGGACTGACACAGTTTCAATTTACTAGAACTTCTGTGATAAGCTGCGTTGACACAATCTACATTGTAAAAGCGCTACAGAAATAAAGATGAATTGAATTTATTTATATAGGTTAAATTAAATTAATCGATATGTGTTGGGACAACATGAAGGTAGTGTGCACCCCTCCATTATTTTACAGTGTATAGAAGGTGGTTTAAAAAAAGATGAAGGTGTGTTTTTTTTAATGTGTTTGAGGAACTATTTAATCATGTTAATCCAAGATGGAGCCATTTAAACTTGCAAAAGTAGTTTAGTTCATGTGCAACCCTGAGACAAAAAATTCATTATTATTATTATTATTTTAGTGAGGTGCTAATGGTAGGCCCTTAATGATACTTTGTGGACCCTTTGTTCTGTATGCCCTGTTAATGCTGTACTGTGATTAAACTGAGCACGTCAGAAGAGCTGCGATTCACATCCATTTGTTAACAAATCATGCGCTACAGTAAAAGTGTTCAAGGTTTTTACACAGCATTGTGCAAGAAGCCTAATAAACCCCTATTCATGAGTAGTCTGCCCCTGTCGTCGTGATTTGTCAAAATGAATCAAAACTTTATATTTTATAATTGCCTTATAAGCTCCTTTTGTTTAATTTAACCTTGAAACTGTTGTACGAATTGCTAAAAAGTAGTCTAGTCTTGTTGAATCCCTCTTCTGTAGTCTCAAATCTATTTTTAAAGACATACAATGTTAGAAAAATATTCTAGGGTTTTTTACTAATGTATTTTATCTTGTGGAATATAATGTACAATTCTTTTAAGCTTGTGTCAACACCATATTTTAAGCATGTAGCAAAAAAAACATCAATTTTAAAGGGATAGTTCACCCAAAAATTACTGGGTATCTGCAGGGTCTTAAATTTCAAAAACAAAATTTTAGGCCTTAATTAAGTCAAAATCACTGAAATATTGTGTTGTAGGTCTTAAATAATTTTAAACAGGTCTTAATTTCCCTATGTCCGTGTCAAGCTACCCAATCCGGTTAACACCCATCCAATCACCAACATTCCATCTCAATAAAAAATGTAGCAAAAGTTTAATATAAGTTTAATATACTCTATTTACCAATATGGTTTACCTATCTTCCTTACAATAACATATGTTTAAATGTTTTCTTTAATGTTTTAACTAGGCCATTAAAAAATCCTTTGCGTTTAGCCTTGTATACATCTGTAATTTAATTCATAATGGTCTTAAAAAAGGTCTGAAAAAGTCTTAAATTTGACTTGATGAAACCTGTAGAAACTCTGAATGAACACTGTAAAAAATCTGTAATTTTACAGTTTATTTCCGGCAGCTGGGGTGCCTGAAATAAACCGTAAAATAACGGCTGTTAAAGTACAGAAAGTTACTGTAAAATAATAGAGGTTGAATTACAGAAATTTAAATGTAAGTAAATTTCTGTAATTTAATGTCTGTTATTTTACAGTAAATGTCTGTAATTTAATGTCTGTTATTTTACAGTAAATTTCTGTAATTTAATGGCTGTTATTTTACAGTAAATGTCTGTAATTTAATGTCTGTTATTTTGCAGTAAATTTCTGTAATTTAATGTCTGTTATTTTACAGTAAATGTCTGTAATTTAATGTCTGTTATTTTACAGTAAATTTCTGTAATTTAATGTCTGTTATTTTGCAGTAAATTTCTGTAATTTAATGTCTGTTATTTTACAGTAAATGTCTGTAATTTAATGTCTGTTATTTTAAAGTAAATGTCTGTAATTTAATGTCTGTTATTTTACAGTAAATTTCTGTAATTTAATGTCTGTTATTTTACAGTAAATTTCTGTAATTTAATGTCTGTTATTTTAAAGTAAATGTCTGTAATTTAATGTCTGTTATTTTGCAGTAAATTTCTGTAATTTAATGTCTGTTATTTTACAGTAAATTTCTGTAATTTAATGTCTGTTATTTTACAGTAAATTTCTGTAATTTAATGTCTGTTATTTTACAGTAAATTTCTGTAATTTAATGTCTGTTATTTTACAGTAAATTTCTGTAATTTAATGTCTGTTATTTTACAGTAAATGTCTGTAATTTAATGTCTGTTATTTTGCAGTAAATGTCTGTAATTTAATGGCTGTTATTTTACAGTAAATGTCTGTAATTTAATGTCTTATTTTGCAGTACATTTCTGTAATTTAATGTCTGTTATTTTACAGTAAATGTCTGTAATTTAATGTCTGTTATTTTGCAGTAAATGTCTGTAATTTAATGTCTGTTATTTTACAGTAAATTTCTGTAATTTAATGTCTTATTTTGCAGTACATTTCTGTAATTTAATGTCTGTTATTTTACAGTAAATGTCTGTAATTTAATGTCTGTTATTTTGCAGTAAATGTCTGTAATTTAATTTCTGTTATTTTACAGTAAATTTCTGTAATTTAATGTCTGTTATTTTACAGTAAATTTCTGTAATTTAATGTCTGTTATTTTACAGTAAATTTCTGTAATTTAATGTCTGTTATTTTACAGTAAATGTCTGTAATTTAATGTCTGTTATTTTGCAGTAAATGTCTGTAATTTAATGTCTGTTATTTTGCAGTAAATGTCTGTAATTTAATGGCTGTTATTTTACAGTAAATGTCTGTAATTTAATGTCTTATTTTGCAGTACATTTCTGTAATTTAATGTCTGTTATTTTACAGTAAATGTCTGTAATTTAATGTCTGTTATTTTGCAGTAAATGTCTGTAATTTAATGTCTGTTATTTTACAGTAAATGTCTGTAATTTAATGTCTTATTTTGCAGTACATTTCTGTAATTTAATGTCTGTTATTTTACAGTAAATGTCTGTAATTTAATGTCTGTTATTTTGCAGTAAATGTCTGTAATTTAATGTCTGTTATTTTACAGTAAATTTCTGTAATTTAATGTCTGTTATTTTACAGTAAATTTCTGTAATTTAATGTCTGTTATTTTACAGTAAATTTCTGTAATTTAATGTCTGTTATTTTACAGTAAATGTCTGTAATTTAATGTCTGTTATTTTGCAGTAATTGTCTGTAATTTAATGGCTGTTATTTTACAGTAAATGTCTGTAATTTAATGTCTGTTATTTTGCAGTAAATTTCTGTAATTTAATGTCTGTTATTTTACAGTAAATTTCTGTAATTTAATGTCTGTTATTTTACAGTAAATTTCTGTAATTTAATGTCTGTTATTTTAAAGTAAATGTCTGTAATTTAATGTCTGTTATTTTACAGTAAATTTCTGTAATTTAATGTCTGTTATTTTACAGTAAATTTCTGTAATTTAATGTCTGTTATTTTACAGTAAATTTCTGTAATTTAATGTCTGTTATTTTGCAGTAAATTTCTGTAATTTAATGTCTGTTATTTTACAGTAAATTTCTGTAATTTAATGTCTGTTATTTTACAGTAAATTTCTGTAATTTAATGTCTGTTATTTTACAGTAAATGTCTGTAATTTAATGTCTGTTATTTTACAGTAAATTTCTGTAATTTAATGTCTGTTATTTTGCAGTAAATTTCTGTAATTTAATGTCTGTTATTTTACAGTAAATGTCTGTAATTTAATGTCTGTTATTTTAAAGTAAATGTCTGTAATTTAATGTCTGTTATTTTACAGTAAATTTCTGTAATTTAATGTCTGTTATTTTACAGTAAATTTCTGTAATTTAATGTCTGTTATTTTACAGTAAATTTCTGTAATTTAATGTCTGTTATTTTACAGTAAATTTCTGTAATTTAATGTCTGTTATTTTACAGTAAATTTCTGTAATTTAATGTCTGTTATTTTACAGTAAATGTCTGTAATTTAATGTCTGTTATTTTGCAGTAAATGTCTGTAATTTAATGGCTGTTATTTTACAGTAAATGTCTGTAATTTAATGTCTTATTTTGCAGTACATTTCTGTAATTTAATGTCTGTTATTTTACAGTAAATGTCTGTAATTTAATGTCTGTTATTTTGCAGTAAATGTCTGTAATTTAATGGCTGTTATTTTACAGTAAATGTCTGTAATTTAATGTCTGTTATTTTGCAGTAAATTTCTGTAATTTAATGTCTGTTATTTTACAGTAAATTTCTGTAATTTAATGTCTGTTATTTTACAGTAAATTTCTGTAATTTAATGTCTGTTATTTTACAGTAAATGTCTGTAATTTAATGTCTGTTATTTTGCAGTAAATGTCTGTAATTTAATGGCTGTTATTTTACAGTAAATGTCTGTAATTTAATGTCTGTTATTTTGCAGTAAATTTCTGTAATTTAATGTCTGTTATTTTACAGTAAATTTCTGTAATTTAATGTCTGTTATTTTACAGTAAATTTCTGTAATTTAATGTCTGTTATTTTAAAGTAAATGTCTGTAATTTAATGTCTGTTATTTTACAGTAAATTTCTGTAATTTAATGTCTGTTATTTTACAGTAAATTTCTGTAATTTAATGTCTGTTATTTTACAGTAAATTTCTGTAATTTAATGTCTGTTATTTTGCAGTAAATTTCTGTAATTTAATGTCTGTTATTTTACAGTAAATTTCTGTAATTTAATGTCTGTTATTTTACAGTAAATTTCTGTAATTTAATGTCTGTTATTTTACAGTAAATTTCTGTAATTTAATGGCTGTTATTTTGCAGTAAATTTCTGTAATTTAATGTCTGTTATTTTACAGTAAATTTCTGTAATTTAATGTGTTATTTTACAGTAAATTTCTGTAATTTAATGTCTGTTATTTTGCAGTAAATGTCTGTAATTTAATGGCTGTTATTTTACAGTAAATGTCTGTAATTTAATGTCTGTTATTTTGCAGTAAATTTCTGTAATTTAATGTCTGTTATTTTACAGTAAATTTCTGTAATTTAATGTCTGTTATTTTACAGTAAATGTCTGTAATTTAATGTCTGTTATTTTACAGTAAATTTCTGTAATTTAATGTCTGTTATTTTACAGTAAATTTCTGTAATTTAATGTCTGTTATTTTACAGTAAATTTCTGTAATTTAATGTCTGTTATTTTACAGTAAATTTCTGTAATTTAATGTCTGTTATTTTACAGTAAATTTCTGTAATTTAATGTCTGTTATTTTGCAGTAAACTTTTGTAATTTAATGTCTGTTTTTTTACAGTAAATTTCTGTAATTTAACAACCGTTATTTTACAGTACATTTCTGTAATTTAATGGTCATTATTTTACGGTTTATTTCCGGTACCCCAGCTGCCGGAAATAAATCGTAAAATTACGGATTTTTTTTTACAGTGAATATTTCCTGATCAATTGCACTTAAGTTTTAGTTTCTAGTTGAGTTAGAGATTCTGCGACTTTTAGATGGGCTACTTCACACTTTTACTCAACATTTTTTGCCATGTAATAGTACTTTTAATTAAGTATAATTTTCCACGACTGCACATACCAAAAGTACTCTTGTATTCCTGTTCATATTGCATAGACTAATATTACTTAAAATGATATTTAACATTTTTATTTTTCCTTTAATGTTTTAACTAGGCTATTTAAAAAATCCTTTGCGTTTAGCCTTGTATATACATCTGTAATTTAATTCATAATGGTCTTAAAAAGGTCTGAAAAAGTCTTAAATTTGACTTGATGAAACCTGTAGAAACCCTGAATGAACACTGTAAAAAATCAGTAATTTTACAGTTTATTTCCGGCAGCTGGGGTCCCTGAAATAAACTGTAAAATAACGGCTGTTAAAGTACAGAAAATTACTGTAAAATAATAGAGGTTGAATTACAGAAATTTAAATTTAAGTAAATTTCTGTAATTTAAAATCTGTTATTTTACAGTAAATGTCTGTAATTTAATGTCTGTTATTTTACAGTAAATGTCTGTAATTTAATGTCTGTTATTTTACAGTAAATGTCTGTAATTTAATGTCTGTTATTTTACAGTAAATGTCTGTAATTTAATGTCTGTTATTTTACAGTAAATTTCTGTAATTTAATGGTCATTATTTTTTTTAATCCGTATTAAATTACGATTTTTTTTTACAGTGAATATTTCCTGATAATTTGCTCTTAAGTTTTAGTTTCTAGTTGAGTTTAGAAATTCTATGACTTTTAGATGGGCTACTTCACACTTTTACTCAACATTTTTTGCCATGTAATAGTACTTTTAATTGAGTATAATTTTTCACGACTGCACATACCAAAAGTACTCTTGTATTCCTGTTCATATTGCATAGACTAAGATTACTTAAAATGATATCTAACATGTCTGAAAAGCAGATTTGACCAGCACAAACACAGTGTTCATCCCACTAACAGTGAAAAAGTTTTGTCATCACATTAAGGTTGAAGAAGACCTGCTTTACAGAGCACATGTGTCTTGTCTTTATCTGCACAGAATGTTCTGGCTGAAAAAGTTGAAGACGCTGTCTGGGTGGGACAGTGCAGCTGCTCCCAGCCTCTGGCAGTGGCCGAATCTGCCGTCGAGACCCAGAGGACTGAGCAGAAAAGCTGGGGCGTTGGGCTTGAGCAAGCGTAATTGGTCTGGGTGTGATTACGTGGCTGTCAGGCTGCCGAGAGGGCTGTGGTCTGGGCCTGGATGTCAAAGGGAGAATGGGTCAGATCTGCAGCTATGCAGCGCTGGGAGCTCCAGACCAGCTGGAACGCACATCTTCAGTCAGAGCTGCAAATCTGGACTATGCAGACTTCTAATCCTAAAATCCCACGCATGCAGATTTAGGGTGAATATTAAACGGAGAGCTAGATTATTAGTGAACGCTCAACACTTCAGTTCATCTTCTGTTCTTTTGTGTACATTTTTACTGCAAGATTGAATTTAAAGGCACATTCAGACCAAGGGTGATGATAACTATTAGTATATATAGATCCACAAAATAATATTTTAATTAATGATTATAAAGTTAAAGTTATATAATATGTAAAATATTCTGTACTGTCATCATGATGAGGCGGTCTACAGAGAGGAGGTGCACGCTCTGACGCAGTGGTGTCAGGAAAACTACCTCTCACTCAACATCAGCAAAACCAAGGAGCTGGTGGTGGATTTCAGGAGAGAGAAGAAAGAACACACTCCCATCACCATCAACGGGACACCAGTGGAGAGAGTCAGCACTTTCAAGTTTCTCGGAGTACACATAGCTGAGGATCTGACATGGACTGCCCACACAGACGCAGTGCTGAGGAAGGCACAACAACGTCTCTTCTTCCTCAGGCGTCTCAGGAGGTTTGGAATGAGCCCCCACATCCTCCGCTCGTTCTACACCTGCACTGTGGAGAGCATCCTCACTGGCTGCATCACCACCTGGTACGGAAACAGCACCAGCAGCAATCGCAAAGGTCTACATAGGATAGTGCGAACTGCTGGACGCGTAGTAGGAGGTGAGCTTCCCTCCCTCCAGGACATCTATACCAGGAGGTGCATGAGGAAAGCCAAGAGAATCATCAGCGACTCCAGCCACCCAAGCCATAGACTTTTCTCTCTGCTACCCTCAGGCAGACGGTTCCGCAGCATCCGGTCACGCACCAGCCGACTGAAGGAAAGTTTCTTCCCTCAGACTATCAGGCTGATGAACACTTAACACACCCCACACAAACTCTTCCATACCCCGCACTGCACACCATCAAGATGTAGCATGCACTGCACTTTAACAAATCCATACTTAAAACAATACTGCCTACAACTGTGTACACCTATCCATCGTACGTATCGCGGTCAACATTGCCAATTTTACATTGTCTTGTCTTTTTTTTTTTTTTTTTTTTGTATGTTGTTGTTTATTACACTGTCTGTATTTTGCACTGTCTGTACATTGCACTGTCTGTATTTTGCACTGTCGGTTTATTTACACTATCTGTATTTTGCACTGTCTGTATTTTGCACTGTCTGGAGCCAGCACCTAAGCTTTTCACTCATCATAGCACACGTGCTGCTGATGATGTGACAATAAAAGTGATTTGATGTCCATGACTGTTTTTACACTGTATATACACTTTTGATTTATATTTCTTTGCTAGTTTTAAAGGGTCACGAAACACCAAAACACATTATTCGAGCTGTTGACAGTCATATATGTGTCCCACGCTGCTATGAACACTATTAGGACACATATATTTCACAAAAAAATGAAAATTGGTTGTTTTTGCGTTATTTTGAGCAAATTTATTCTTCCGGTTTGAAATGATTTTTTGAACCTGCGTCACGGAGATTAGATCCTTGCGTGTATTCCAGCGTGGAGAGTGGATGTCTGTACCTGCGAGTACATTGTGACGTCTCTGAGTGTGCAGCATTAATTCATGAGAAAGACTTGGTTCAAACCAATCAGCGTGCTCTATTGTGAAGAGGCGCAACTTCATTAATATGCATGATAGCTTCAACTATCATGTACCCCTTCCCCCTTAAAACCGAGTGTGAAGGGGAAGGGCTTCAAAATTTACCCCTAAGAATTGGAACAGCACTACAGCACCTGCACACGTCATCATATCTCATAGTGATCTCTTGTTTTATATGAGATCAGACGATGGCGACTGCTGTAGTGATTCCAGTTGTGCTATTTTTTGGTATTTATCTTCAGGAAATCACTGAAGGCATATATTATGTTATCATAACAATATAATGTGGCAATAAGATCGTAACTATATTGTGCATTTACATCGTGGCCATATTCATCTAAGTAAACACAACAAAACAAAAATTAACATTATAGCAGACACTGTAAACAGCTCGTTCGCAGCCACTAGACTTTTCTGACAGGGTGTTCGAGTGTCATCGAGTGTCAGAATATTGTGGGACTACTATACAGGAGTTATTGTTAAGTATTATAGATAGCGAAATTTAGTGATTTTTATTTAAGCATTTTTTTTTATAAAAGCATGACGATAAAACACAAACGCGGTTATGAATAGATTAAAACATATGTTAGTTTGTTGTAAAAATTCGTAATAATGGCAAAAAAAATACTAATTTTTTGGCTCTCCTTACTTCCGGGTGCTGCTATCCTGCCGTTGTGGCTGGTGTATTCTGGGAAATTTTCTTACCCATTGGTTTCGAGTGTGGTCCTGAAAAATCTTCGTTCGAAGGGCTGTCTACCCCTTCCCCTTAGCCCTACGCCTTCAAGCTAAAGAGAATTGGGACACCCCTACCCCTTCACAGGAACGCGCAAAACGAGGGGGAAGGGGAAGGGCTAAGGGGTAGAATTGGGATTGGGCCTAAACATATTCCTGATGTATTTTATCTTTTAAAATATCCTCTCATTGAGAACAACAACACATTACAGTAGTAAAATAGATTGCAAATGGCAAGAACTTGGTGCCTCGAGAGAGCACATAATGACTCTGATGGACCAGGATTTGAACTAGCGATCTTGTTTTTTTTATTTGTATTTTTGTATGCTAACCCTCTCTGACACTGCTGTCTCTGTTGATTTACACAGGGCTTTTGTATGTTAGCAGGGCCTACAATAAAAACACTCCAGAATAAAACAGAATGACAAGATGTTTCACTTTCAAGGACAAAAGATTCTCGCTTTTTACACATTGTTCTAATCCTCAAGCATTTCAAAAAGAGGCTTTATTGCTACATAATTCACAACATGTTAAATGGGTGTTCAAGTCTTTGAAAAGCACTAGCTCGAGACTGAACATAAGCGACCTTCACTCAACATTGTAAATGTATAATGCCACTTACCTGACGAGCCATTGTTCCCCAAGGTTGAGATATGGTGGGGCTGATAGTGAGGATGACCTTACTTCACTCATGTATCCATGGGTGGGGGAAATACTGGGAGTGAAGTGGCTATTTGTGGCCTGCTGTCCATAGATGCATGCTGTCAATGCAGAACTGCAGCAGATGCGCGCTTGTCATTGCAAGCCAGGTGTGAATAGCCCTAGCAAACTGATGGCCCTGATGGGGATCTATTGAAAAGACCTGTCCGGGATAGCACAAATTCACATTTAGGCTAGTCAGTGCCCAGGAAACAATTATGTGTTTAATAGACGTCTAATAGACATCTAAACGTAGACAGCTTGGCTAAAACAAGGCTAAACTTGGACTGTCAGTGAAAATCTAATAGACATCTAAGAAAAGCCCAAAACTAGACAGATTAGACAGACTTTATGTGTAGTTATTCATTTCTGTTTATTTGATGACTAGTCTAATTTTGGCCTATTCTTAGAGGTCTATTAAATTTTTACTGACAGCTCAAAGTTGGCCTTGTTTTAGCCAAGATGACTGTGTATAGACATCTATTAGACATCTTTTAAAAACAAAAAATTCTTGCTGGGTGGTGTCGTTTGGGTTAGTCTTGTTGTTGTTCCCCTTCGGGGGTGCGTTTCCGAAAACTATCGTTAGCCAACTAAGGTCGCAAGTTCCATCATTACAAACATACACTGTAAAAACAATTCGTAAATTTACGGTTTATTTCCGGCAGCTGGGGTGCCAAAAAAAAAAAAACGTAAAATAATTAAATGACAGAAATTTACCATAAAATAACGGACATTAAGTTACAGAAATTTCCTTAAATTTAAATTTCTGGTAAATTTCTGTAATTCAACCTCTATTATTTTACAGTAAATTTCTGTAATTTAACGGCCGTTATTTTATGTTTTTTTTTACGGCACCCCAGCTTCCAGAAATAAACCAAAAATTTACGGATTTGATATGGTGTTTCCCAAATCCCTCGTTCCTACGAACATTCACAAACTGCATTGCAAACATGCATGCTTTCAAATACACCGCTAGAGCTGAGGTTAGAATCATAGTTCCTGGCTGTGTTCTATTCCAGTTATCTCCCCTAAGCCCTACTCATTTAAAAGTTTCCAACATTTAAACTCGGAATGATTAAAAAAAACATTAAAGTCATCTCTGTTACTCTCTTACGTTTGCTTTCAAAGTATTTTTACAGTTCAGTTTGAGAGATTTTCATATTGACTATTGCGTTCTCCTGTGGTTTGTAATGCAATGCAATTGCAAGAACACTTTCTTTGCCATTCCAGATGACTTTATTAATAAGTGATTTGAGTCATTGCAGAGATGTATGGATGCAGTCCTCCAAGCTCATGGGGGTCATACACAATATTAATTCCTTTTCCACTGCACCATGTCTTAATATGGTTTACTGTACAATATTTCTGTTAAGTGACAAGACTTTTGTCTAAGCAAAGTCAGACCTGACTGTCCTAATTAAATCTTTAAAAATCAAGGCATGATCATATTTTATTTTGGTCAAATAAGCATAGATACCTTTGCCTTTCATTTAAGCCACTTCTGACACCAAATGATCAACTAGGAGTCAACTTATTATTTGTTGCTCCTAAAACTTGAAAAGGCGACAAGACTTTAGTCAGGTAGTGTACAATCTAAAACATATGGTTACAAATTTAATGTAAACACTGAACCTTGAACTGAACTTTTCCATATACAGTATAACCCCAATTTTTTTAAAGTCTATATACACACAATAAAGCTTTTTTGTGAAAAAAAAAATCTGCTCTGTAATCCTAGTTTGTTAGAAAAACAACAACACTTTCTTTTTTCACTGCCTCCTAGTTTTCATTTCAACTAGAAACTGCAGCAAAATATGTGTAAAAATACAAATTAACAAAAACCTAGCCAGAATGCTATATTTTCGATGACACTGGGTTGTAATATTCTGTTAAATAAAATTATATTTGTTTTCAATGCTACCATACATAGTAAATTTCCCTTAGGTTGAAAAAATCGTTTAGCATAATATTCAAAACAGGCTTGTAAGACCTGGGGGGTATTCCAGAAAGCAGGTTATGTGACATACCCGGGTAAGTTTGAGAGTAAGTAAGTGGATAACCTCAAATTTGGTTCCAAAATCGGAGGTAACTTCTGGGGTATGGTAAGTAGTCATAGCAACTTACTCTCTGAAGATAACCTGCTCGGTAGCAGGTTATGTTCCAGAGTTAGTCTGTTTCAGAGAGTTTACTGAGCATTGCATGCTCTTTAGATGAAAATTTTGATGGACGTAGAAGCACAGATATACAGTTTTTTCATCGTGAGAGGGTTATAAGTGCATAGTTCTTTTCATAACCAAATAAATATTTGAATGAGCGTTGTCGTTTTTCGAAAGAATCATCAATGTATTTAACAAACCTTTTCAAATCAAACGTGACAAATCGCTACGCAGATCTGCGCTTACCATGGTTAACATACCGCTCAGGGCAGCTCTTTGTTTTTTGCGTTAGGGTATTTTACTGTACAATGTGGCAATAGCGCGTCCATCTGTACAGTATGCCTGCACTTAACTATTTTATACACTTTTGTACAGTTCATCAGCCATAAACTACTGAGTATCATTACTCATATGTGTTAGAGCGCGGCAATAGTGTAGTGGTCAGTGCGCTTCTAAAGTACATCGGTGCTCACAGCAGAGCGAGTTCGAATATCACAGAGATTTTTTTTTTCTCTTCCTCTCTCTCTCTCTGCACCCCTCACTTTTTTTCTGTAGCCTATATATAATATTATAAGAAGTGGCAGCTTTGTCTTTTCTATGAAAATATATCCATATTTAAAAATGTAGTCGTTCATATGTATATATCTATTCACACTGCACACACACACCCTTGATACATTTTTTTAATATAATTTTTTTCAGGGTTTCCAAATGCTATTGAGTGCATTAATTGCAGCCTCTTTCCATCAGTCAATAAAGGACACTAATAATATGAAACATTTTTTAACATTTTTAATATTAACAACTTAATTTTCTGTCCTTAATCTGTTGGTGTTACAACTATTAAACTCATTATGCTTCCACTAACAATAGTTTATATGTGATGACCCCACCTCATCACCTGGTTAAGGCTAAATGTCCAGGGTATGTACATGATACCAGAATTATCAGGGAGTCTTCATTATGACACACATTACAACAGGATACATTTGATTTACACGATGTTTATTTTTTTTTATTTACTATATTTGTATTATACACCTCAATCATTACTGGGCACTACATTGGTTACTTGCTGGAGGACAGAGGATACCCTTTTTGTATATGACACCCTACCCTGCACTCAGCCTGACCCAGAGGAACCCTCAGTGACCCAAGCAGACCAATGAGATGGAAGAGTTCTAAGAGAAATTATTTGTCAAATTAATTAAATAGTTTGGTCTGAAGCACTGTTCATTTCTTTATTTCCTGAAATAAAATGAATGATTTGAGTTTTACATTGCTTTATACACACACACCTTTCAACATGTAACATTTTTTTCCTGTACATTTCTCACTTTAAGGTGATGCTCATGTGACTTTATTTGTCTTTAAAGATGGACCTTATACAGCTACTTTAGAAATAAAATAAATAACAGATTGTTTTGTGATACAATAGTGAAATTCAAATATGGAAAAGTGCAGAGACAAATTCTTACACTGTTTGTTAGTTAAGGCAGAAGGAACTTCGTCTGCATGCAAAACAAAAAACATACAAAGAATCTAAATTTACCTGACAACAATCACTTACAACTGTGACAGATTGTGTGGTTTAAGGTCAAATAAAATAACAACTTCTCCTCAGCCTCCTTTCTGTTAGCTATATGACATAAAGAATATTCTAGAGTGTTTAATACAGCTCCAGTAATCAAATATTACCTTTTAAAAGAATGTGTCTGTGTTTAATTTTAACTTTGGACAGAGTTCTTCTAGCTCCAGAAGAATAATTTCTGTAAGCCTTATAGTCAATACACTATTATTGTGGCCTTAAGAAAATGAATGGCAGGACAATTAATTGCATGAATGGTTACACAACATACACAAAAAGGATGTTAAAGTTAGCCTACATTTAATTTTTCATTACAATAAAGGGAGGGTGGCATGTGTAATTTATTAAACTAATGAATTTTCTCTTATCATTATTATTTTTTATCTATTTATTATCTTATAATTATTTCCTTCGTTGATGCAGATGTGTATTGCTTTTTCTTTATAATCGGCCTTAATTCTTCATACGCCAGCATTAAAACCTCCAACTCCCCCTCTGTAAAGTGCGTTGCCCTTTTTTCTCACCGTGACTTTCTATGGTGACTCGTGAATTCGGCGATCTACTGAAAATGCCTTCAGGTATGTGCCGTGCGCGCGCATTAACCCGCGGTTATCTTCAGGAGGTTGATTTAACTAACTCTCGTCAGCTGTTTTGGAACCGACATACTCACGGTAAGCAGGTTTTGGGTTAATCAACCGAGAGTTCAGGGTTTAGCAGATGGTAAATTAACCCAGCTTTCTGGAATACCCCCCAGCTCTGTGTCGTTGGTCCATCTCTTAACAGTCCTTAATACTGGCTTAGTAGTTTTAAGTTTTTGCCTGTAAATTGGTATAAGATAAACAAGGCAGTGGTCGGAGAGTCCTAGAGCTGCTCTGGCGACGGAGCGATATGCATCCTTTATTGTGGTGTAGCAATGGTCCAAAATGTTATTGTCTCTGGTGGGGCATGTAATGTGCTGTTTGAATTTAGGCAGCTCATGTGTGAGTTTTGCCTGATTAAAGTCACAGAGAATGATAAAAACAGAGTCCGGGTGTCATTGTTCAGTCGGAAGCTTCTGTAGCCAAAACAAATTCGTTGTGTGTGTGAAGCACACTTGGCAATAAAACTGATTCTGATTTGTCTTTCTATGATTTGAATAAAGTCTTCATGTTTCTTGTGAGGGCGATAATAATATAGTTCACACTTTCTTTCTCTGTTTACTCTGTTTCAAACAGCGAACTTCAGACTCATCAACACCAATTCTCTTCATTCATTTATGTGAACTCCGCATGTTTAGTCATCAGATGAACTGGTTTGGACTGCTGTCATCGACTAAATGCAATACCTGACAGATTTCTTGACAGGTGAAGATGAACATACCCCTTTACTGTAGGCCTAAAATAAATGCCATGAGTTATGACAAAACATGCCATAATTACTTCTTATGAATAATCCCTGGTTTCAAGCTTACTCATTTCAAGTAGAAATGATGCTAGTCAGAATGAGAAGGATTCATTAGGGCTGAGAAGATGTTGCTCTTTAACAAGGACAAAACACACAAAAAGCATTTCAGATAAGCACTGCTATGAGTCAAATCAGCTTTATTCATGCACTCTGAATCACTGTAGGAATTATACTGTTATAAACCTGTGAGCTATTATGATGCAGATACACACAGACTCCGAGGGATGGCTTCCAATAACAGAGCATTGTTTGGCTCTGAACAGACTACCCGTCGAAGCTAATTAGCGCAGCGCTTCCACATAGCTAGCCCAGCGACAAGCTATGGAGATGATATTTAAATACCTGGAGGTGAGTGTATGGATGTTCATTTACAGGGGGCTGATAAAAACCGTGACCCATGGATGAATCAGAACCAGTTCTGATGTTTTGGCCTCGCTGTGGGAGTGGAGCATGCCAATTTGTGCTGTCGACGGCAGCCAGGCTCCTCTTAATGGCTAATGGAGGTGCCTGACAACCATTTACCGAACAACAGCTTTTGCGTGCTGATTAAAACTCAGTCTGGAGACATGTTTCACCGTAGCTCTAAATTATAGAGGGAACATGTTTGGAATGCTCATTTCAGTGAAAAGAGAACAATACAAGCCGACGGTGTCAATAGATCATATATTAGAGACGGAGAAGAGAAACGTAATGGACAAATCTAAACACAGAGAGTGCTGTCATGGTTTATGCTGTACGAGTTTGTCTAAAACAAAGCAAAACAATGTCAAAATGTTTAGTTAAAAATTTTGATAAAGGTTCACATTTAAACCTTAAAGGGCACCAGGTTACCCCTTTTTCCAGATTTAATATAAGTCTTTTGTGTCTCCAGAATGTGTCTGTAAAGTTTCCGCTCAAAACACCCATCAGATTTTTTATTATAGCTTTTAGAAGTTTGTATTTTGTAGCATTTAGCATCAGCTAGCGGTTTTTGTGTACTGCGCCTTTAAGGCTAGTCCTTCACGCCCACCGTTTCCACGTGCCTGTCAGCAGCTACCTCGGCTGCGTCAGACAACAGACAAACAAGAAGGAATAAGATCTCACGTAACGTTTGTGAGAAAAACTACAGTAAGAATCTTACCAATAAGTATTTGATGCATGTTGTGGAGTTGCAAGGATGAGTCACACACAATGTCGTTACAAATACACACACACACAGCGCTATTAGCTTTGCACTGTTTATGCATGTAAATGTGACAGGATACACGTTAATCTCCACTGCTCTATGGATATCTGTTATGTTAATGTACAAAATAAACCTGATTTAACGTCCACAAACCGGGATTGAAGCGTCTTTTATAATTCTTCTGACATGCGGCTGTGTTGATGAAGTAAAGCTGAAGTAAATTGCTGTAATTTATTACAAACATGCACTGTTTTAAAACATTTTAAACTTGTAAAACTCACTCTTGATCACATTTGATGATGATGGATGATCCTAGCAAACTGAACAGACTTTTATTTACGGTTGCTTAGTTTGCGCACGTCCTGTGGTTGGTATGATTGTACACGTTACTACGGAGACATGTTAGCACGCAGCTGTCAATCAATTCGGTGGGCGGGGGGACCGCACTTCTACGTCAAGTTGCGGTCGGCCTCATAACCGCTCCAATTGGTCCACCGTTTTTTATGTTGTTAAATTGAAAAAAATGGACTGGGTGTGTTTATATCACCCCAACATGACGGTCTATACACTATACCTACACATATGCCTGTCCAAACATCTTGAAAAGTAGATTTTTCACCATAGGTACCCTTTAAAGCTTTTTTTAGGGCTCGGTGTGATTAATTCAACTTATTGACTGTACAAAATATGGACGATGCGACAGCGCCATTTCCCATTGAACGCTGTGAAGGAAAAAATGCCTCGTGACTGGCACAAACTGTAGCAAAAGACTGCTGGAATTGGAGCCTGGGCATGCGCAGAAGGACTGCCTGATGGAGCCAGAGGAGGAGCTGCGGAATCGAACTTCCAACCAAACGCTTGTACATCAAATCAACCACGCTCCCCGAACTTCTCACTTGTCCCCCGGTGTCTGCACTATAACAAAAGCTAGCTAATGTACACTGTTTTATCAACACAAATGGTTGTAATAACGTTAACAAAGGTGAGGTTTTATATAATGAAGATTTAATCGCGCCAGCTCCGGGCCGCAGTGCACATTACTCACGGGCCGATTCCGGCTCGGATGCAGCAGCGTCGGCTTGCTAACGGCCGCCGCATCTGGCCCGATTGACTCGAGTAGGTACAGCAGACGGAGTTGGGCCGAGTGGTAAGTCTCCGGCAGGCGAGTGTCTAGCCGGAACTGGCCCGAGTGTATTTTGCTATCTGGGTGGTTAGGCGTGTATCAGCAAACTGATAAAGCCCTGACCTTACCGAATAAACACCACCAGATCCTGTATGTCAGAAACTATAGTTTACAGCTGAGCAACTCATTTTATCACACAGAAATCGAATAACAACACTTCCGTCTCCTGCCGAAGCTCCGACGTCTGCTTTGAGAAACTGTCAATCACAGCTGTCAATCACGATGACACGCCCAGCATTAAATTACTGCTCAAAACATACTCTTTACAAAAATGAAGATCTGCACCTATATCAGCTGATAACCAGAGCCTTAACTGACCAGAACCACCTTTCAGAACATTTTATTGCAAGTGTAATTATTTTTTTTATTTGGTCTCGTCTTCATCTTTAACATGGAGGAGGCGGGCTTTATGACTTGTACTGCAGCCAGCCCCCAGGGGTCGATCTAACGGCTGAGACCTTCACTCAAAAGCAGGCTTGTGGCACACTTGATTCAACCCAGGCTCATTCCGAATACGTACCCCTATATACATTTCTGGAGAGCGCCAAATAAATCCAAGGAGTTAAGTTTTTTTGCAGCTTTTTGTTTACACGAGTCCACCAGAGGCCGCTGTGTACACTTTTTCAGATCTCAAATTTCTCTTGTGAGTGCCATTCACGCCTGCTGTTCTCGTGTAAATCCAACAGTGGCCGCTGTCGACTGACTGACCAATATCCCCACCCTCGCTACAAGTAGTGACGCTACTAGCTTAGTAGCGTGGCGGTAGCATCGCTACTTTAGAAATCAAATAGCTTTTCAGTAGTGAAGCTTTTATTTTAAGCAAGTGCAGTAGCGTCCACACAAGCTACATTTACCGATCGCGGATCAATAAGGGACAGCACTGACATTCACGAAGCTGTGAAACCCGTGTCTAGCCGATGAAAGTAAATCTCTTCTTCTTCCTATACGGTGGTCGACAACAAACATTTTGGTGCATTACTGCCACCTCTCGCTCTGGTCGGCGGTGTCGCCAAACAATTACTAGTATGGGTAACAAGAGAAACCTGCTTGATGGATAGATGATTGAGTGAGAGGAGTTATTTCTGAAGCAGGATTCCTCGTGACCATACCTCGAGAAGTACATGTGAAGATGCAATATTCTGATGCTGTGATCAAAAATACTTTAATTTAAGTAATTTATAGTGAGTACTACAATGTTTTGGAACTACACAATAGTAAAGTACTCAAAGTAAGCTTAGCTTGCTACATTTCCCAGAGGGTAGTTTTTAGTGTAGTTAAGCTACATTTTAAGTGGAGTAGCTAATAGCGATAGGTGAATAATAACACATAACATAACATTTGAAATATGTTTTATAGTTTATTATAAGGTTTGTTTGCTGAGGAACGTTTATTATCCGCTGTGTAAGTTAACGATGCACCAACGATATCAGTTAACTTAATAAGATTAGAGAGATCAATTTGCTCTTTAGACAGTTAACGCTATACTTCATCGGTGCTAGTATTACATGCACATTCCATGAATCTAAGTTATTATATTTAATTTACGATGCTCAAATATTTTGCTAATATGGGGAAGTAATGTTAGGCTAGCTGTTTGTGAGTTTGATTTATTTGAAATGGAATAGCCAGCTCATATACTTTCTTCAGAAAATTTTTTTTTTTTTGATCAGTTGCTGATTTTAATGTGCAGGTATGATAATGGATATTTTTAATTAGGGTAAATGTGTTTCTAACTGGATCAGATGTAACCAGACTTTTATATTTTTGCTCAGGGTCAATTAAACATGAAAAGAAAGGGCGAGATATCAGACTTCTTTAAAAAGAAGCACAAACAGTGTGCTTTTTCTTTTCAAATGCGGGTCTGTTTGATGTCTGCTATGTGTAATTGCTGTAATTTTTGTTTGGTTTTTTCTTTATGCTAACATTTTTATAAATTAATTCAGCATTGTTTTTGCAAATAAAACTTTTGAACTTCTCGACGGCAGAACTACATCTTACTTTGTCTCCTTAACCAATCGCCTACTCCCTAAAACTTGTTCAAGGCAGCTCAGCCCTCTAGCACTGTTTTTCTTATTCTCTCAAACCCACCCTCCCTCCCTCTATTTCCTCGCTTCCCATTAACAATCCTACAACCCTCTCTTCCCTCCTAGGTTCAATTGGGGGGGGGGTCCAATCACTCTACCAAAATATTACAGAGACTCAGAGTACCCCCACTCTGAGTCTTTTGGCATCATTATAGGACGCCCGATCAATCTACTTACCTGTTCACAGTTTATCCTCTTACTACCCTTCCCCTTCATAACAGTGTTCACTTACCATCCCCTACATCTCTACAATAAAGTCTAGCTCAAAGTGTGGCATGGTCCATGCTAGTGAATTTGGGTCTGATGGAAAAATAAATGTTCATTGTTAAACTAGGTAAAGACTAAAGTGTGTGCAGAAGTCAGTAAAAGTGATGGCAAATGGTAATGGACTGCTGGTGTTTTCTGCAGGAGGAGTTGGACCTCTTTTACGGAAAAAAAACATTTTATGATCGGTAATTTGTCTCAAGTCGCAATTCCAGGTACAGCATAATGTTAGTTCAGGCCCTGGTTAGGAATATATATACAGTTAAAGTCAGAATTATTAGCCTCCCTGAAATAAAACAAATAAGACTTTCTCCAGAAGAAACAATATTATCAGACATACTGTGAAAATTTCCTTGCTCTGTTAAACATCATTTGGGAAATATTTAAAAAAGAAAACAAATTCAAAGGGGGGCTAATAATTCTGACTTCAACTGTGTGTGTGTGTGTGTGTGTATGTATATATATATATATATATATATATATATATATATATATATATATATATATATATATATATATATATATATATATATATATATATATATACACATTTATTGCAGTATGTTTTGGGCCATAATGACTCTTTGTCTGGTAAAACCCCTTAAGATACAGTATAATTCATGTCTCGTCTGCTTCCTGGACTAGTACACCTCAGAGATTTGAAAAATACGAAGAAATGTGCAGATGAAAACCACCCACAGAACCGAGCCCATGGGAAAACCCTAGACAATACTGATCACAGAGTTCAAGGCAGCTTTTCTTTCAAATTTCACATCAAACAGGTGCCTTCTCCCAGAAGACCTTCTATTTATGAAAACTCATTATCCACACGTTCACATAAGCAAATGCACACATACAGACACTCGCAAACATGCAGGAGTATGTGTGGACACACACACATGTTGGTATTGCTGGTTTACAGGGACTCTCCAGGTGTAATGTATTTTATACTGTAAAAAATGCTATTTACTGTATATGACCCCTATGCCTAAACCCAACCCTGTGGGAAACCCAATCCTGTGGCAAATTTGAATGTGAAAATACCCTGTTAAGTATGATTTTTAAGTGTTTTGATTTACAAGGATATCAGGCGGGTCCTCGTAAACCACTGTAACAGAGGAGAACTAGGACATACTAATGTATGAAGTTTTATTTTCAATGTATGAAGTACTGTCATCAGGGAAGCAATAGAGTGTTCCTTTGTGTAAAGGTAATCATTACAAGAAGTCATTTATCCCAGTGTCCTTTAGCATTTTAAATGGTAAATTACCTTGAAGGTCTTTTAAATCTCATTGTAGTTGGTAAATGTGTTATGCTGGCTTTCTTGTGTATGAATACTGGGTCTAAGACAAATGAGCTGTTTGAGTCCAAGGATAGGACTATAAAGTATAACTCAAGTCAACTCAATGGCATTATGCACAAAAATGTCCTTGTTAACCCAGGTTAAAAATGTTACGCTATAAAAACACTCCCATAACGTTTTCATTAAGTTATAAAAATGTTTTGTTTGAACGTTATTAGAATGTTCAAAATGTCACACGTTATTGTGTGGAACGTTATTAAAAATGTTTGTAGAACATTTCATTCGCTTGTTATAATTTTAAAATAACGTTACTTAAAACATTTTTAAAACGTTCCAACAAAAACACAATGGTAACATTTTTATTTCAATGTTTTTAGAACGTTCTATTAACAACTCAATGTTTCTAATGCTAATAATTTTAAAACGTTCCACCAACAACACAGTGAAAACGTTTTTATCCTAATGGTTTTAGAATGTTCTATTTACAAGTCAATGGTAACGTTTTTAATGCTAACGTTTTTAAAACGTTACGACAAAAACACAGTGATAAGGTATTAATCCTAATTTTTTTAGAACGTTCTATTAACAACTCAATGGCAGCATTTCTAATGCGAATGTTTTTAAAACGTTACAATAAAAACACAATTGTAAAGTTTTTCCTAACATTTTTAGAATGTTCCATTCATAACTTAATGGTAATGTTTTTAATGCTAGTGTTTTTAAACATTTCCCCAACAACACAGTGATAACATATTAATCCTAATGTTTTTAGAACGTTCTATTAACAACTCAATGGTAACATTTCTAATGCTAACGTTTTTAAAACATTCCCCCAACAACACAGTGATAACGATTTTATCCTAATGTTTTTAGACTTTTCTATTCACAACTTAATGGTAACTTTTTAATGCTAACGTTTTTTAAATGTTAAAACAAAAACCCAATGATAACGTTTTTGTCCTAACATTTTTAGAACATTAAATGTACAACTTAATGGTAACGTTTCTAATGCTAACGTTTTAAAATATTCCCCCAAAAACACAGTGATAAGGTATTAATCCTAATTTTTTTAGAACGTTCTATTAACAACTCAATGGCAACATTTCTAATGCTAATGTTTTTAAAACGTTACAATAAAAACACAATTGTAATGTTTTTTCCAAACATTTTTAGAATGTTCCATTCATAACTTAATGGTAACGTTTTTACTGCTAGTGTTTTTAAACGTTCCCCCAACAACAGTGATAATGTTTTTATCCTAATGTTTTTAGAACGTTCGATTAACAACTCAATGGTAATGTTTCTAATGCTAACATTTTTAAAACGTTACAACAAAAACCCAATGATAATGTTTTTATCCTAAAGTTTTTAGAACGTTCCATTCATAACTTAATGGTAATGTTTTTAATGCTAATGTTTTTAAAACGTTCCACCAACAACACAGTGATAACATATTAATCCTAATGTGTTTAGAACGTTCTATTAACAACTCAATGGTAAAGTTTCTAATGCTAACGTTTTTAAAAACATTCCCCCAAAAACACGATAACTTTTTTATCCTGAGGTTTTTAGAACGTTTCATTCACAACTTAATGGTAAAGTTTTAATGCTAACGTTTTTAAAACATTTCCCCCAAAACACAATGATGATATATTTTGCTAATATTTTTAGAATGTTTATTAATTACAAAAAACGTTAATTAAACGTTCTACAACCATTATGCAAAAGCATTTTTAATAACTTCAAGAGAACCTTTAGAGAATGTTCCCTGTTCTATGGGAACAACCAAAACCAGTGCACGCACGCACGCACACACACGCACGCACACACACACACACACACACACACACACACACACACACACACACACACACACACACACACACACACACACACACACACACACACACACACACACACACACACACAATTCTTAAAGAACAGGTAACACATCAAACATCAATCTCGACACGCAGTGACAAAATAATGTAGTCAGTAACACTTGTGTGCAGTGAGCGAGCGAGCGGCGGCTAAGAATAGGAGCTGTCACCGCAGAGTAGCGTTGTGTCACCTGTCATCATCTGCCTCCAGTCTTGTCCCAGAGGACCACAGATCCGTCTGATCTCTATGAGATCATATTTCCCCGTTAACTGTCCTCAAGCAAACACCTACAAAGGGCTTGTGCAATCTTCCAGCGCTGTGTTCCCCATATATGGAGAATCTTCTTCTGTTTAGTCAAGGTCCCGCTCTGCTGATTGAACATCAGACCTACAGACTTCACAGAAAAAACAGGTCGACACCTCAGAAACACTCGGCAGGAGCAGAGGCAGACTCTTCTTAGAGTAAAGCACGTCACATTTTTGTCTCTTAAGATGTCATGCTTTAGAATCACCACAAAATCAGAGCAGAATATTCTTTATTGTTCATAAAATATAAAGGTAAAGACTACCCAAAGAATTTATATTTGCTGGCTATGTACTCAGTTTACACGTTCTCCCCGTGCTCATGTGGGTTTCCCCCGGGTTCCTCGCACCATCCAAAAACAGCAACTTAAGTTAATTGACTAATCCAAATCGCCACCAAAGACATACTCCTAGTAAGTAGTTATCTCTTAAGAGCAATCACTATCTGTTCATTAGCTACTACAGCAGAGGAGTTCTTGAGATCTACCTGAGCTCAAACTCCCCTCTCGCCTTGCAAATGGGAGGGAGCCCAGGGCTCGAGGATCTTATGAGCTCAGGGCTCTCTCCCGAGACAGCATGCCAAACAAGCTTTATAATCAATCATCAGCTAAGTGTGAACTCTTGAAACCTTTAAATTGAAAATAATTGAAAAAGGGTTTATTAGATTACTTCTAACTTTTTATTTTTACTGAAAAGACCTTTAGGAAAGCAAAATGTAAATCACTTTTTATTTTATGACTGAAGCAACAAAGAGTTTGTGCAAGAATGACTGATTACTACAAATTTCCTTCAGTTTAGTCTCTGATTTATCAGAGGTTACCACAGTGGAATGAACCGCCAACTATTGTTTTACGCAGCGGCTGCCCTTCCATTCACAACCCAGCACTGGGAAACACCCATACACTCTTGCATTCACACACACACACTCATACACTATGGCCTATTTAGTTAACCCAATTCACCTATAGCACATGTCTTTGGACTGTAGGAAACTCATGCCATGCAAACTCTACACAGAATCCCAACTGGCCCAGCCGTGAGGCAAAAGTGCTAACCACTGAGCCACCTTGCCACCCCCATTAAGTACAAGTAAGTATGCAATAGTATAAAGGCACTGATGTGATCAATGTGTTTATGCCAGTATTTTTTTTATGCCAAAGAGGGGTTTACACTGGTGCAATCTCTTGTTAAATCTGGCCCCAAATATCCCCTCCTCCCCACTTTGGCATCTGTGTTTTTCTTTCATTCTGTTTTATTCTGTGTTTTTGCTGTTTGGTTTTTCCTAATGAGGATCTCTGGGGAAACACGCAAAGCTAAATATATACTGTAACAGTACACTCCGAGACATCATTCGAATCATTTGAATACTGAATATCATTATCATTAACTTTAAAATACATCAGTCACACAAAGCAGAAAAACACCAGTTCAGAAAGAAGATAAAAAGAAAGATGACATTGTGTTGCACAGAAATGAATGACAATTACTGCAACAAGAAAATATCACAACAAAATAATCATGTTTTTATCCATAAATTGAAGCGATAGTTCAGCCAAAACTGAAAACTCGTGTCATTATTTACTCACCATCCTTCTGTTGAACAAAAATAAAAAGATATTTTGAAGAAAGCTGAAAAAACCATATTTGTTTTTTCCCTGTATCCCCCCCCCCCCCTCCCCCAACAACAAATAAAAATGCCCAAATTACTAAATATGTTCTTCTGGAGCTGTTTCATTGTGTAACATACAGTTAAGCGGTCAGTAATATGTTTTATTATTATTATTATTATTTACAAAAGAAAAAATAAATAGTACACATTAGCAGAAAATAAATTAGCAAACAGTTCAGCTTATTAAAATAAGCTATTATAAAGAAACAGAATCAAGTTATCAAATCTCAATAATCTTTTCTTCGCCGTATAACTTACACATTCTGAATAAAGAGCAAGGAATGAATCTCATTTATTAGGATTTTTTGTTTGATTACATTCAATAACAGAGGTGTCCCTTTAAAAATGCACACATCTGACATTATAATGAAAGCATTCGATTGCTTTCCTAACTGTTTACGCTCATTTAGGACAAAATTAGTTGTGTTTGAAAAAAAAAACACACCAAGATCGACATCTTTAGATGTTGTTATTATTATTAATTATGTGTATATGTCTGTTCAAACACGCACCCAAAACTCAGACTTCCGTTCAACTTCAAATCGCATGTACGGAATCCGTTTGGGAAACAGCATCATATTTGGGAACAGCATCATAACAGCATCATATTTATCATTATGGAGTGCGTCAGCTGACAGTCACGCACCGCTATATGACTGTTTTGAAGACTGTACAGGAGGGGCGACGGCACCTGTAATAAAAAGGAAAGGGAGTCCCGCCGTTTTTATGTTTATTTCAAAGTGTTTCATGCCTAAATAAAACGAAAGCACAAACAGACTCGCATTTAAGAGCAAGGGGCGTCCCCTGGTGGTTCGGTGGTATGGGTTGCGTATAGGGAGGATCGGCTCTGTTCATTGATAGCGGGATAGAACTGTGTGAAGTTTATTTATAAACTAATTTCGAGAGGATCAAGTGCTTATGATTGCTAGCGGCTGGACCCGCATTATCCAATTCACAATGCACCAATCAGATGATCCCTAAGCTACTACAAATACCCTGGGTTACGAATCACCGCGATCTTCGCTTTGAAGAATCTCCCCTTCCACCCCTACTCCTCCTCCTTCCTAGATGGGTGACACGGTGGCCCAGTGCTTAGCACTGTTGCCTCACAGCAAGAATGTCTATGGTTCCAGGCTTTACCAAATCAGCAGGTATTTCTGTGTGGAGTTTGCACGTTCTCCCTGTGGTCACGTGGGTTTCCCCCGTGTTCCCCGGTTTCCTCCCGCCGATCAAAAACATGCAACCTATGTTATTGACTAATCCAAATCAACACTATAGACTTGCTCCTACCTAGTACTTATCTTGTTAAAGAGAAACTACTATCTGTTCTTCTGCCACTATGACAGGAGAGTTCTCGAGGTCTACCTGAGCTCAAACTCCCCCCTCGCCTTGCAACGGGAGGGAGCCCCGGGCTCGAGGATCTTATGAGCTCAGGGCTCTCTCCCGGGACAGCATGCCAAATTAACTTATAATCAATCATCAGCTAAGTGTGAACTCTTGAAAAAAATACAAGTGAATTCAGGGAAAAACGGGAGGGTTGAGGTATGATCCGGACACAGGCACTGAATCCCTGTAAACAGAAACCTGCATCAATTGCCCCGCCTCTGAGCTCTTTTAATTGGTCCACTGCTTTGGAACTAACAGTGACTAGCAAAGACAAGTTCAGAAACGCATTTAAATCAGTAGAGGAAGAAGGAAGCACGCATCGCGTTTTCAATGTGGTTTTAGACATGATATTTAAATAGCCCCATAAAGATTTAACCTGAGAGATACAGTACATTCACTGATCTATAACAGATGCGTGATTACAAGCCACACAAAGCGATTACAAGTTACCACACAAAATTAAACACGTTTTACAAACTACACAAGAAGAGGCAACAAATTTAATGACACTTACATGTTATGATCCGGAGGAAGAAGAAACTGGTCCATAAGAACTGTAACGGTTACTGACAAAGTCCCTGTCAAAGTCTGACAAAGTCCCATACATAAAAGTCTCTGCTGCTTCTTACTTTAATAGCAAACTGTTGACGAATCCCGGTTGCAGCGTAGGCTATTGTATTAAACATCAGAAAAATGACAGGAACAAACACAGTACTAGGTTGGCTATACTGTGCTATTGTTGTAAAAACTAACTTTAACCCTTTATTTTCCACGGCCGAATCTTCATCTGTCAGTGATCGTCATCTTCACGTCATGATCAGTCCCATGATCCCCCGTGCTCCACTAGTGTCTAAACAGAAAGGCACGTTCACGTTTTACTATATTATTATTATAGGTGGGCATAGACACATTTTTTTATTCTAGATTAATCTAGATTAAACTGGCTCATTTGATTTCTGCCGAAGACATTCAGAATATGTGTGCTACACAAATAATAAGTCTTTGAGAACGGGTTTCTCAAGCCAGGTGGCGCATTAGACCAGGGGCTCATCTCCTGTTAACAAAATGCATCACAAACTGCTTGAGAAACTGTTCTACTGTGATAATTGGTGATGAAAATAAATGATGTTCAATGTGTGTACTACTGTTTATTCAGTAAACATGAATTTTGAACTGTAGGCCTACATAGGCTCGAAACAGCAATTTGTTTTTGATGCCTCTTATCCGACTAAAGTCATAACTGAACTAAACAGAAATGGAATTAAGACATGTGGTGTATGCAGATATTAGTGGCATTACTGAAGTAAACACCGCGGTCTTTAGGACCTTTTGCCATATTTTCCGACAAGAACCACACGCGGCAGTAAAGGACCGCACACACAAACATCGCGAAATGCGTAAGTTTTTTTCTTTCCATTTGTCGTGCGTTATTAAATTCCATAACACTCTCACCAGTCGTTACTCCTTATTTGCATCTAATACCCCAGTTTGTCACGAGGGTATGAATGAAACGTTCGTGAGTTAAAGTGAAACTGCCGAACTGCAGTTAGAGTCAGGCATCCTGCTGATTTGATTCAGAAGGGCACTTATTTTACTTATTACCCAATTTTGAGAATAGATTCAAGAGTTCACACTTAGCTCATGATTTATCACATAGCTTGTTTGGCATGCTGTCCCGGGAGAGAGCCCTTAGCTCAAGGGATCCTCGGGCCCAGGGCTCCCCCCTTTCACATGGCGAGGGGAAATTGAGCTCAGGTCGATCTCAAACTCCCCCGCTGCTGAGGCCAAGGTGAACTTCTTGAGAGTAAGACATTAGAAAAAGATTTAGGCTTATTATAGAGCATATTTGGCCGGTGGGAGGAAACCGGGGAACCCGGGGGAAACCCACGCGGACACGGGGAGAATATGCAAACTCCGCACAGAAATACCAGATGACCCAGCAAGGACCTGACGCCATTGGTATTCTTGCTGTGAGGCAACAGTGCTAGTCACTGGGCCACCGTGCCGCCCATTCTGGATAAAGGTGGAAGAAGGGGAGGAGGGGGGTTTCTTCCAAATGAAGATAGATGTAGAGAGGAAATAAGGATATATATATAGTGACTTGGGGTGCTTTGATTGGAAGATCATGATTAGCTAATGTGGGCCAGCTGGGTCAATCATGAGCACATGCTCCTCTCGAAATTAGTTTAAAATTAAACTTCACTTAACGGCGATATTTTTTTTCATCGCGCGATAAGAGTCCCGCGTTAACGCAGCACGTTAACGCCGATAACGGCCCACCACTAATTATTATTATTATTATTATATATGGTGATGTACTGTATCAATGTCGACACGTTCAAGCAAAAAGATCCGAACCTACGGTGGCCGGGAAGTGCAAAACAACATTACAAAGTGTGAAACACTTTTACAAAGCTTGAGACAAATTTACATTTTGAAAAACATTTTTACCTATCATAAAACACAATTACATAGGAAAAACGATTTTACCAAGAACGAAACAAATTTACATTTTAGAAAAAAAATTAACAAGACGCAAAACCCTTTTACCAGTCCCAAAACAAATTTACAATGACGGATTCTTTATGTTAAGGGAATGTACCACACATTGTGAATTGGGTTAGCAAAATTGACAGTAGTGTATGAGTGTGTGTGTGAATGAGTGAGTGCGTTTCCCAGTGCTGGGTTGCGGTTGGAAGGACATCCACTGCGTAAAACATATGCTGCATCAATTGGCAGTTCATTCCGCTGTGGCGAGCCCTGATAAATAAGGGACTAAGTCAAAGAAAAATGAACGAGTAAACTTGTCGATCTTCATATACAATGGGGTTGGATCAGCTTCGTGAACATGCTTTGAATATATGAGAGCTCTTGTAGTTACAGGTGTGTGGTCATATGTTTGTGTCTATATATATCAGCTGTGAATATCGCACTTCATTGTCGACCTGGGGTTTACACCGGGATTTCAAATGTGATCTCGCAAGGTCCCAGCGCCCTTGTCACAAACCATAATGGGAAACAGATGGCTGTTAATCTAAAGGGGAGAAAGCATGAGAGAGCTGAACGCCATTATGCTGTGATCTATGAAATGCTGCACAATACCATATTTACTTCTTGATTACACTGACAAAAGCCATTTTTTGTTTTGTACAAGGGCCATTTCTTTATACAATGTTTGTCTTTAATATCACCACACAATGAATAAACAATGAATAAATACTATAGTAATTTATAGTAAGTATGATAGTGTTTTTAAACAATACTTTAGTGCAGTGTTTCCCAACTTTGTTTCTAAAGGCAAACCAACAGTATATTTTTTTGGATGTCTCCCTTATCTGACCCATTAACTTCAGGTTTTGGAGTCTTTTCTAATGTTCTGATGAGTTGATTTAGGTGTGTTTGATTAGGGAGAGGTTGAAATATGTACTGTTGGTGTGCCTTCAGGCACAGGGTTGGGAAACGCTGCTTTAGCAAAGTGTATTGTACTGCACACTACCTGACAAAAGTTTTGTCGCTTATCCAAGTTTTAGAAACAACAAATAATAACTTGACTTCAAGTTGATATCAGAATCAGACGTGGCTTATATGAAAGGCAAAGGCCTCTAGATTACGCTTATTTGACCAAAATAAAATATGATCATGCCTTGATTTATAATGATTTAATTAGGACAGTGAGGTCTGACTTTGCTTAGACAAAAGTATTGTCACTGAACAGAAATAATGTACTGGACATTATTTCTGTTCAGTGACAATACTTTTGTCTATATAAAGTCATGCTGCAGTGGAAACAGAATGAATATTGTGTCTGACTCCATCATGAGCTTGGAGGACTGCATCCATACATCTCTGCAATGACTCAAATCACTGATTAAAAAAGTCATCTGGAATGGCAAAGAAAGCGTTCTTGCAGGACTCCCAGAGTTCATCAAGGTTCTTTGGATTCATCCTCAATGCCTCCTCTTTCGTCTTACCCCAGACATGCTCAATAATTTTCATGTCTGGTGACTGGGCTGGCCAATCCTGCAGCATCTTGACCTTCTTTGCGTTCAGGAACTTTGATGCGGAGGCTGAAGTATGAGAAGGAGCGCTATCCTGCTGAAGAATTTGCCCTCTCTTGTGGTTTGTTATGTAATGGGCGGCAACAAATGTCTTGATAAACTTGATCCACTCTGCAGATCTCTCGCACACCCCCATACTGAATGTAACCCCAAACCATGATTTTTCCTTTACCATTTTTTCAAACTTGACTGATTTCTGTGAGAATCTTGGCTCCATGCTGGTTCCAGTAGGTCTTCTGCAGTATTTGTGATGATTGGGATGCAGCTCAACAGGTGATTCATCAGAAAAATCGACCTTCTGCCACTTTTCCAAACGATCAACTAGAAGTCAAGTTATTATTTGTTGCTCTTACAACTGGGATCAACGACAAGACTTTTTTCAGGTAGTGTACTGTATATAAGTAATAGTATTTATAACCCTTTGTTAATGAATGCTACAGCGTAGTATTAACTAAAGTGATCTGATAAACTATAACACATACTGTAGTATGTGCACACAGCAAGAAGTTCACAGGTTCGAGCCTCAGTTGGCGTTTCTGTGTGGAGTATGCATGTTCTCCCCATGTTGTTGTGGGTTTCCTCGGGGTGCTCCGGTTTCCCCCACAAATCCAAAGACATGCGCTATAGGTGAATTGGGTAGGCTAAATTGTCCGTAGTGTATGTGTGTGAATGAGAGTGCAAGGTTTCCGCTACATTCATTCATCCTGCCACGGCTACATTACAGCTTCTTATTTAAAACATTTAGTCGTGTTTTTTATAGCGGATTATAATCGCACCAAAACATATTAGAGGTAAACCGCGCAAACTTTTCTGTAACCGTAGTAGTGCTGTGCGCTATTTGTTCAAGGTGACATGCTGACTGACTCTCTGACAGACTGACTGACAGGTGAGTGAGTCTAGCAAACACCGCGTAGCTTTCAGTTAAGATGAACACAGTTTCCATAAGTATACTTTATTGATAAAGGTCAATGGCTCTGCATACAATGACTTTATCTTGGTGGAGTTTATTGCCGTTTCACTTTACTTCAGGACGCATTAATGTCAGAAAACGCACAAAAACGCACTAAATCGCGCTTCAGCAGCGCTTACTGGAGAGCGCACAAGATCTGCACTTGAACGTGTAAATTTGAGTGCGTGCAAGAAGTTTTGTGCACGAACAGAGGAAATCGGCGCGCAAGCAAAGAGATTCGCATGCTCGTATTACATGTATGCTATCTCGACTTGTAATACTGCGTGTAATATTAGTCTTTGAAATAGTTGGCAGATCTGTGTAAAAAAAAAAGTCCTGCCGCCACTGCTGGAAAAAATCCTAGAGGAAACACTGAGAGTGTATGGGTGTTTCCCAGTGATGGGTTGCAGCTGGAAGGGCATCCGCTGTGTAAAACATATGCTGAATAGTGGTTTATTCTACTGTGGCAACCCTTGATTTATTAAAGGGACTAAGCCGAAAAGAAAATAAATAAATGAATAAAAATCTTGCCCATTATAATGAAAAGATTAACATTGTACTAGTCACGATCACCAGTGATAGGCTTTGCAGATCCCTGGAAAACATGCACTGGGCTACAATTCTGCCACTGAAATGAACTACAATCCCAACATTCCCTACACTGCACACACCTAGCCCAGATGTCCCTTGATTGCAAACACACAGCTGAAGCTTGTCAGGACTGATTACCCAGACTATAAACACAGCACCAGTGTTGTCACCAACTTGTTAAAGTACTGAATGCAGGATTTAGAGTTGTATTAAAAGAAAATGATGTCAAAAGTATTTAAACAAATATCAACATTCATCTTTTCTAGAAAGATAGATACATAGTTTAGGACAAAATAGCTTTTTTTAACAAAAAAACCTGTACAATGGTTTCTTCCAAGTCACAAAATATACATTTGCTTTCAATATCGAGCATTGGGCCATTTGTTTATACTACTACAGTTTTGGTATTACCGTTGCAACTACAGAATTAGTATTTGTGGGGTGGCACAGTGGCTTAGTGGTTAGCACTGTCGCTTCACAACAAGAAGTTCACTGGTTTGAGTACTGGCTAGGCCAGTTGGCATTTCTATGTGGAGTTTGCATGTTCTCCCTGTGTTGGTGTGGGTTTCCTCCAGGTGCTCCTGTTTTCCCCACAGTCTAAAGAAATGCGTTATAATAGTTGTTTAAATGCCGGAATAGTTGCCGGTTCATTACACTGTGACGACCTGTGGAGAACTGAGACCTCTCCCCTCCGTCTCCGACGGCCGCACTGGTACACACACACACACACACACACACACACACACACACACACACACACACACACACACACACACACACACACACACAAAACTTACCTTCATTCCTCCGTCAGCGGTGATTTTTGATGAGTGCCCGCGTCAGATCACCGGCATTCCGTCACCCCTCCACAGTTCATCTTTCCCCTTCAGTCTCACACGAAGCACACACACACACCCATTGTGTCTTCGTGGTTTTGTTTGTTTGTCTGTTTGTTTGTCTAGGGGGGTTCGGACTTCAGCGCGCCAAGCCGAGTGAAGGGATGGCGCGCGCTTATGACATCAGATGCCGCGCCATGGTGGTTCGCGCGCTGAACAGTGTTGCCAGATTGGGCGGTTTCCCGCCCAATTGGGCGGTTTTGAATCCAAGTTTGCGGGTAAAAAATATCATAGGCGGGTAGTGGATATTTGGGCGGTATTGTAAAGGTACGCCCGCCTGCCCGCGATCTCCCGTAACCCCCCAATTTTCGTCAATTTTGGGACCGTTCCCCCTACTTTTCGTGAAATATAGGACGATCCAACCACCCCTCATACGTTGTGGAGCGCCCCATATATTTCGAAGGGAGCGCCCAAACCCGACCCCCCCCCACTTTTCGTGAAATTTGGGACCGTCCATACCCCCCCCCCCCCCCCCCCCCCCCCACTTTTTGTAAAATCGAGGTTGTTGGGCGGGAGTTTTCGCATGTCGGCGGGTTTTTGGGCTGGAAAAAGTCAGCTACATCTGGCAACACTGGCGCTGAAAGTCCGACCGTACCATTTGTGTTTATGTGGGTACAACCAGCGTTGTCGTTTGTCCTGTTTTACAGGAAAAGATGTGTTAAGGGTTGTATGTGTTTAATATGTATTTGTCTGTTAAGCAGACGTAAATGTTTAAAGAGATGCCTTATAAGGCGAGTTTAAAGGAAGTATATTTTATATACTTACCGGCGGAGTCTTGCGTATAAAGAGGGACGCCAGACTCCAGCTCGGGGTCGGTTCACCTGGCGAGCGAGCGTGCTGTGGCAGAGCCGTTGTCAGCAATGTTCTTGTAAGTGGATACTTGTATACAGTGGTTACGTTTGACTTTTTTTTCCTTTGATTGTTTTTGTGTTGTATGTATTCGTCTTAATATTTTATTTGATACTTTGCATTTTTGTATATATAATTTTGTACATATATTTTTGGGACACTGTATATATATTTTTTTGCACTGGACTATATTTCACCCATCCTTGTAAATAAATGCCACCTTTTTTTACACCTCCGGGTCAGGCCATTTTTTTCGGGGATTTTTTATTTTTTTTTCCTCTTCCCATTTTTTTTTTTTTTTGCTTTTTGGGGGTGTTTATTTGTGGCATTTAGGCCTACCACGCCTTGTAGTGGGCCCACTCCGGGTTCACTACGTCACATGACCCCTGATAAATAAGGGACTAAGCTGAAGGAAAATTAATGTATATTTGTCAAAAGTGATCTTTTCTGAATGCTCCGCCATGCTTTCCTCAGAAACCGGCTCATAAAAAATGTATCATCAACATTTTGGTTTCCTCCTCAAATGAGCAGTTCGGTTCTAAATTAAGCAAACTAACTCATTAGACTTTTATGACTGAGTTGATTAAAGTTCCGCATCTAATGTCGTTAATATCTGGCGATGCGTGGAAATTAAGGAGGATTATATACTCATTTTCACAGCTCAGAAATGCTCTATTTGAGGATTAAAAACAGACAGAGAGGAATGTTAACGGCTTTATCAACAGTATCTTTGCCATGCTGTTTTGATTTCGATTTGCCCTTGATTTGTAAAAACATTAAAACTACATCTATTAAAAGAGGTCTATGACTTAATCAGAAATATCCAGTTCATATTTTACTAAATTACTTCTATTAATGCTTTCTTGCAACATTAATTTTTATTTCAGCTAGATCGTCTTTTGGCTGTGAGACATCCATCTATCTGTGGATGAATGTCTGAATATGCATCATTCATTCATTCATTTTCTTGTCGGCTTTGTCCCTTGCGGGGTCGCCACAGCGGAATGAACCGCCAACTTATCCAGCACGATTTTACGCAGCGGATGCCCTTCCTTCCAGTGTGGAACTTCCACACACACATTCACACTCATACACTACGGACAATTAAGCTTACCCAATTCACCTGTACTGCATGTCTTTGGACTGTGGGGGAAACCGGTGCACCCACGCGAACGCAGGGAGAACATGCAAACTCCACACAGAAACGCCAACTGACCCAGCCCAGCCGAGGTTCGAACCTGCGACCCAGCGACGTTCTTGCTGTGAGGCAACAGCACTACCTACTGCGCCACTGCGTTGCCCTGAATATGCATCATGTAATATTTAATAATATTATAGTAATATTTGTTGGTGTCATTTGGTGCATAGTTTTAATTATTGTAAGTAATTTAAGCATATCTTCAGAATTCTGAATATTTTTACCCAACCAGTCTTAACATTTCATAACTTATTTGCAGCTAAACACTACATTAAATTACACCACATTCCTGCTTGGCAGCTAACATGTATTGTAAATTAGGGTCTTCGTTTTGTGATGCCAAACACAGCCAGATTTGTACTGGAATTGTTAATTTTGATGCAGACAGAGCACTTTTGTATTGTTTTTCAATGTAAAGAGGCACTAGAGTTCATGAGTTAATGATAATGTGCCCCTCCAAGTAAAGCCATGACATAAAGATACATTAACAGATCATGCGTTCATGTTGGTTACATTTTAGCTTAAACATTAATAAACAAACATGAATTAACAAGTAATTAGGGTAGCCATTAATCACTCATGTTACCCGTGTAAAGTTAGTCCATGGTTAGCGCATGCCTCAACTCATCATTAGTTCATAATGAAGTTTAATTTACATATTAGGGCTGGACTGCGTGGGGCAAAAAATCGGCCCTGGCAAATTGGGCCAGAGCGGCTCACTACATACAATCAAAATGCTACCCATATGTGCATGTCCAATATGTTTATCAACTCCTAATTTATAGAAACACAAAAGCCATACACATGAAATAAATAAATAAATACAGACATTAATATCAATTTAATTTCAGTAGACTGTCCATATTTTTGTTAGGTTCTAAAAAAATACATCATTCATTCATTTATTTTCCTTCGGCTTAGTCCCTTGCTTATCAGGGGTTGCCACAGCGGAATGAACCGCCAACTATTCCAGCATATGTTTTATGCAGCAGATGCCCTTACAGCCACAACCCAGTATGGGAAAACACCCATACACACTCATTCACACTTATACACTACAGCCAATTTAGCTTGTTCAATACACTATTCACTCAGCCTATAGGCAATTAAATAATAAACATCACAAAAACTGCCTGCTGACGCATGGGTAAATCTTCAAAGGGAACAGTGTACTTTATAATCTCATTCACCTCATCCTGCTAGCTGTTTCACTATGAGGAAATTTATTTAATTTTGATATTATGATTTACAGACACCAAACGGCCTCATGTAGCTACTTATTTATATGAGCGTCATCTTCACTCTATGCATATGTATAACAAAACAGGGCCGTTAACTGCCTCCTTTCATTTTCATTGAAAAATATGAACTTCACCCCGTCTCTTTTGCCGAATATCAGTTTAAATATTCAATAATGGCCATCATAAAAGTATAACGTACAATAAATTTAAAGGCCAGCAATCAGTCAATGTGCAGAATCAGTGTACGTGGTTACATAAATTAATATATTAGCTTATCTATGCACTCAGCCAAAACAAAGTTACCTGAGAACAAGCAGTAGATTCAAAAGACTGAAGAGTCGTTAGATTAGGGTTGCTACCCGTCCCTTAAAATACGGAATTGTCCAGTATTTGAGAATTAAATTGCGTGTCCTGTTTTGAATCAATACAGGGCAGGTTTTGTTCCGTATTTTTTATCTTTTTTTTTTTTTTTTTTTAAACTAGCTTTTTATGCAAATCATTCCACATGCATTTTATGAAGATGCCTCATTTCCTACTTTTGATTGGGTAATACTTGATGTCATCGTTAGTTTGATTGGTCTTTGTCCAGTTAGGAGGGCGTGTCTTTTAAGCAGAGTCTGTCAAGTCTTGACAGAGAGTAGCCTAATAGCAGATGCTTCTTCTGGATGCTTCTCCAGGCTTCAACCCCCCCACCCCCCCACCCCCCGTCTTAAAGTTTCAGAGTTTAAACGCAAGCGGCTGCAAAAGTACCGCAGAGAATGGGAGTAAACAAATACCTGAGTGGTAAAATTTATCAAGCCAACTGCACGATTTGTTGGAGAGCGTTCTCTGTGGCTCATGCGGGACGTGCGACAACTATACACACTGACGTTGCACGCTCACACAGAGACCAAAATAGGAGTTTGTGATTGGGCCAGCCCAATGTCAATAAAGAAAAGAACCAATGGGCTGCAGATTATGTCACATGGGCCGGTGTGTCCGAATAAAAAGCATCTTACTTTCAGAGCGTCACAGATCACAGCATCGTCAATTAATTAGGCAGAAAAAAACGATAGGCTGCTAAGCGTTTTATGGCCCGATCAGATCATAAGACTATGCTCAGCCCGGCCCAAAAAGTACATCGGCCCAGCGGGAAACTGCCCGGTCTGCCAGATGGCCAGTCCGCCCATGCATATTAGTACATCATTATTCATACTGTTAGTGTAAAGTGTTACCAAAAGTTTTACTGTATAGTTTAACCTTCAATGGGCTGTCAAAACATTACCAGTAATGATACAACTGCACGAATTGTGAAATAAATTAGCATTGCTACTGTATCAGAAACAAGTTTCCTCTGAAATGTGTGAAAAACTGAGCATTTGTGCAATTTGAGTTGAAAGTTGAAGGGCGAGATATTTGAACCTAGGGTCACTCTCAGCTCGCTCATTTAGCTGATGAGCCCCGCCTCGTCCTCTCTGATCGTTAGCTGCTAGCGCTGCTAATGAAGGGCCTCTTTAGCCCTGCGCCGCCTAATGAAGGGCCTTCCTGACGCTGCCTCTCCTCCAATGAACAACTGTATCACGACGGCCACTTTCCCCACACTGGCTTACCAGAGCTAAAGTTTAAGCACTCAAGTAGAATTAGCTTCGTCTCAAAAGAGTGACTTTGCCTCTTTTCTCTGTTAATTGGAAAGGGTAGAGCCGTACTTTTGAATGGCTTTAATTAGCACTAATGGCTTTGTTTTGTTGGATCACTTCGGAGATTGGCTTGAATAAGTGTCTCAGAAGACCTGCCTGCATTATTTCGTACTCATGGAGCTGGTGGGTGTTTTGATTAGAGCTCTCGGCAGCATTTTTTTATTATTTGTACTGAGAAAGCATAAACCGCTGTAGAGCTTTTTAAAATAAACCGTTTAAAAGTATTGTGCATTTGTGATCTCTATTTTGCTGCCTATGCAAAAGCTACGTATACTGTATAGTATGTGTACATATGTGCGCGCATTTTGACTTTGCTTACTCAGAGTGCGGATATGTAATTAACCCCCTACTGGGTAGATAAATGACAGGGATATGATGGTGCTTATGTAATGATGATACACTCAAAAATATTTAGGCCTAACAAATAAGATTTATGTATATTGATTGCATGTACAATTTCCATCCATTTGGATTGCATACTTTGAACATAATTGAAATTAAACTTTATGTGATTGATATTTGTTAGCTAAACACAAATTAACCAAATAAGAATAAGATGTAGGTAATAAAACCAATAAATCCAATGTGTTTTAAATGTTTATTAATTCATCTATTATGTGGAGTATGCGTCCATTTTGCCCCCGGATATTAAGTAAGCCAGTCTCATCAAATTTAAATAATTGGATCTGGTTTTTCTATAGGTAGATATATGTATACGTAACCCCACCGGTCCTACACCACCCGACCTGCTCCAAGCTAGGATCGAACCAGAAAGTTTCCGCATGGGAGTCAGTTGCTCTAACAAGGAGGCTGAAGACCATGGCCTCTAGCGTCTGTCACTAGAGCACCTTTTGAGGTCAGAGCAGTGAGGTTTACCTGCACAGCACTTCACTAGCTGGCATCTGCTACATTCACCCCCCTAAACCTTACTGCCATCCAGGTCACGGCACTATTGTAACCCCACTAATCCTACACCACCCAACCCGCTCCAAGCTGGGATCGAACCTGCGACTTTCCGCATGGGAGTCAGTTGCTCCAACAAAGAGGCTAAATGTAATGGCCTCTAGCATCTGTCGCTAGATCACCTTTAGAGGTCAGAGGAGTGAGGTTTACCTGCACAGGACTTCCCTAGCTGGCCTCTGTTACACTCATCCCCCTAAACTTCACTCCAATCCGAGTCACAGCACCAATGTAACGCAGCCGGTCCTACGCCACCCAACCCACTCTGAATTGGAATCGAACTGTCGACATTGCGCATGGGAGTCGCTTGCTCTAACAAGGAGGCTAAAGACCATGGCGTCTAGTGTCTGTCGCTAGAGCACCTTTTGAGGTCAGAGGAATGAGGTTTACCTGCACAGGACTACACTAGCTGGCCTCTGTTACACTTATCCCCCTAAACCTCACTCCTATCCGGGTCATGGCATCATTGTACACATATTTATTGGACCATCGAAACACAGGCAGGCCAAGGAATAGTGAGCAAAACGCAATACTGGACCAAGCACTAACAAAACTCAGGGGTATAAATACAGAACATGATTAAACTGATAACAAACAGGGGTGAGACACATGTAATAAACTAATAAACACTAACAAATGGCGGGAAAACAAAGGAATCACATGACATAAAACCACATAGAACACTACACATGGGAAAACACACAACCATGACATACCCAACCCAGGCTCATTCTAAAAAAAGTACCGCTATACGTATTTCTGGAGAGCGCCAAATACCTCCCAAGAGCTATGTTTTTTTTTTTTTTTTTTTTGCAGTTTTTGTTTTAGGCCACCAGAGGCCACTGTGACTTTTTCAGATCTCAAATTTCTCTCCAGAGGCTGCTGTCGACTGACTGACTGATCGATCGACTGACCCACCTCCTCCTTCCCTAAACCCAACCAATAGTGTTTTCAAAAGCACTGATCGACCCGCACACCAACTTCCCTAAACCCAAACGACAGTTTTTAAAAGCAATCCAGAAAAAGAAAAGCCCTTGCCTGATTTTTACCACGTTTTCAGATTTTACCACCTGTTATTTTTTGTCTTACCTGCTTTTTGGAACTGTTCTTTGCCAGACTCAAACCTCATCGTTGTGGTCAACTCCTCTCTGCGGCTCAAGTCCGCCGACATACATGGCGAGCCACTGGACAAACTGGTAACAGCGGAAAAGTCATCCACATGGAGGTAAGCGGTCAGCTAGTAAGCGTGAAAAGGAACAACGTCATACCACCCCGTAGCGTTCGTTTTAAAGACGAAATGCAGCCATGCGTACCTCTGGCCACATAATTCGTGATCTCTAGAAATGTATATAGGGCTACGTTTTCAGAATGAGCCTGTGTTGCACATACCATATCTTTTAACTGATTAAATCTCATAGTATTAAATTTTAACAGATTTAGATTGATTCCAAGGATAACAAAAAAATAACAAAAGGTTTCAAACAGTTAATGATATACTTCATTGTAATGTTTTTTTTTTTAGTGTACTCTATTCAAGATTTTAAAGGTTTAGGGATCAGTATATGCCAGCAATACAACTATACACAAACCAAATCAACCCAAGGATAAAACCAGGTATTGAAAGACCTATGTGGAGACATGACGGGCAAAACAACAAGCCATAATGGCAGCTACTCTGGGCTCTCCATAGAAACACAACACAATTCGTTCATATTTCCATTTGTTTCTCGCTACGAACATTTGGATCACATGTCAACAGAACAAATCGGAGATATGATCACTAACTGTAAAGTGTGGGGAGTTTTGATCCATCTACTGCACTTTCAAACATTTTCTCAGTCTCAGTCAAAGCTCCAATTCATCGATGTTTACATTTATCTTGTGGGTATTCCTCAGAGATTTAGTCATTGGTGATGGCGTTATAGTGCGTAAGTGTCTGCTTTTATATTTGTTGTCAGTTTCTTTTGCTTCAATTGATATTTGCTGGTAGGGAAATTAAATGCTCACCTCTGCTATTTATACTTTGACTTTGCATTTATACTTTAATTGCACTTAACCTGCAAATTAGAATAGAAACTGTTTAAAAAGCATACAAAGGTACTGACAGTTATAGGCACCATAGATTGTTATGGGTCAATAAATCTACCATTTGGCACAAATCGATAAATTTCTCCTTTCAGTCTGTTTTTCCTATAAAGGGTTTCTGTAGAAGCACAGCCCAGGCTTGTCTCCTTGTCGGTTAGTAATGCTATATCTTATTGTACTACAATTATCTAGCATTTTCGCTAAAAAAAAAAACAGAAATCACTCAACCCGTGACTTGGCGGTCAGCAGGAGATGGTAATGGCAATGTTTTATTGCCCTGACAGACATGGTATTACCAGTAGATTATTTTGTTCTTTTCATATTATCACTGATGAATTTTAGGAAAACATCCTTGGAATGGATTTATATTTATAAATTGTAATGTATGCTAATCCTGGTAGCTGAAACTATAATCAAATTAGCCCAAATATTTACCAATCAAACATGGGTTGAAAAATTAGCAGAAGTTCTGAGTAAATATCTAGATATTTGTACTAATTCCCTGTGCCTGAGCAATAAATATTTCACACTCATGCAAATATTCAATGTATATCCTAATAAATTTGGCAAATACACGTGTCATTGTGCAGGCAAGGAAACACAAGCATAAGATATCAACTGCAGGAGATTTAGTTTATTTATTAAAAACAACACAGGTTATGAGTAGCATGTTTATAGTATATGAAGGCATGGCGTATCATGATGCAAAATGTGTCTCTTGTGTATAAACTGACATGAATATTAAGGGCACGACTGAGTTTTTCATTGTGCCAGAAGCTTTCCATCTGTGTAATCTGCATTTTTTAAAAGAATCTTTAATATTTGATTTGAATCTTATTGCAACATGAATATGAATATATTATGTTTTTATGCTTTTAGAATGATTTGTTTTTGTGTTGTTTTCTTTTATGTACAAATATATGATTTATATTGTCCTTAGCCTTATGCAATTGCCCCCTGTGGGGGTTGTAAAATTACAGGTGGTTTATTACCTACTTATTAAGATAATGGCTGTTTATTAGTACATATTCTGCATGATTCTACATCCCTAATCCTACATAGGACAGCACGGTGGGTCAGTGGTCAGCACTGTCGCCTCACAGCGAGAAGGTCGCTAGTTTGAGTCCCGGCTGGGTCAGTTGGCATTTCTGTGTGGAGTTTGCATGTTCTGTTGGCGTGGTTTTCTCCGGGTGCTCCGGTACTTAATACCTAAACCTAACTACTACCTTATTATCTAATAATAAGCAGCAAATGAGACAAAAGTCCTAGTTAATGGTTTATTAATAGCAAGAACTCTACCTTATAATAAAATGTGACCAAGTTGTGCACTTAAAAACTAAACTAAAAACCAATAAGCAGTGACACAAATGTAAAAACAGCACGTCATAATGGGAAAAAACAAACTGAGGGTTTACATACATCAAATCAGAAAGCAAAGTTAAATCATAAACCAAACAAGACACAGGTGAACATAAGCAATGAGCAACTATATGGCCCGTTTCCACTGTCAAAAGGTACCTAAAAGTGAACCGAACTGTACCACTTTTTGGTTACCCTTGTCAAAGGGTACCTAGCAGAACTAAAGAGTACCAAGAGGCTGAGCTAGATGTGCAGCTGAACGCTATTGGTTTACAGAGAAGCGTCACTCGCTCATGGAGCTAGCCAGAATGAAAACAAACGAACCGCCGTGTTTTAAATACATAGCCGAGACATTACATCATAATACTATATGCATATAATAATAAGCCATGGTTGACCCAAGCTCAAACAAACCTTGTCGTTGTCTTGATGTACAGCCACAAAGCCAAGAACAACAAAATCCTGTTTTTGTTTTACAAGGCTGTCTAAAAGTGCAAGCAGTTTTCACTTTCTCCAGAGAGCTTTTGATCACTCTATATTTGTCTATATTTGAAATAGCAAACTTTTTGAGTTGATGATAATAACGTGTGCGTGATTATTGAAGCGCCTCCGACATACGATCCTTTCAGAAAAGGACAAACGCGAGAGTGAAGCGCGAAAAAACAAAGGAGAAGCCCGACAAAACACATAAGCAAATTGTTTTAGCAACCTGAATCATAAACAAACTACCATGTTTATCATCATCTTTTGGACTAGTATGAACTTGGAATGATGGAATTACTTTCTAACAAGAGGTTACAAGTGCTGGTGAAGTTTAAAGATACAGATGAGAGGTTTGCACTGACTGTGGGCTATATTTTGCATTGTTTTTGAACCCAAACAAGGACTAAATGTATGCTGTGTGTAGTTTTTCTGTTTTTGGTAACATATCGGAGACTAATATGTTGCATTTATTTATTTTATATAATTGCAGACGTTACAGTAAGGTATTTCGTCATTGATCTGTAGTTATAATCAAATTATGTTCATAGAAAAGTTAATAATGAACATTTATACACAAGTATTTATGTGTATAAAGCATCTGTATTGTGAGAAGTGCTTCTCATATGATATGTGAACGACTCGTAAAGCTTTACTTTGACATTACCTCGAGCGAGAATGACAGCGACTAAAACTTTGTCGTACACCATGCCAATAAAAGGGTACCCTTGGAACCCTTTAGGCAGTGTAAACGCAAGCCTGATAAAGGTGACCCGTACTGTACCGTACTGTACCACTCTGAAAACGGGCCAATAGTAACAAGTAGTCTCTTCACTCCACTAATAGCTGGTGTGTGGTGAGCGCACTGACGCCATTGTCCTGTGGCTGCCATCGCATCATCCAAGTGGATGCTGCACACTGGTGGTGGTGGTGTGAAGAGACTCCCCTCATGATTGTGAAGCGCTTTGGGTGTATGGCCATACACAATAAATGCGCTATATAAATACACATTACATTACATTACAAGGGCAAATAGACCAGAGGTACCTTAAATCAAGGATCAGTATTTTGAAATAATAAAAACAAAATCATTAGTTTTCTTCCACTTATTGGAGGCAGCAGTCTCAGGAGAGAACCCGACACTTCCTCCTCCCCAGACATTTCCTCTAGCTCCTCTGGGGGATCCCGAGGCATTCCCAGGCCAGTTGAGAGACGTAGTCCCTCCAGCATGTCCTGGGTCTTCCCAGAGGTCTCCTTCCAGTGGGACATGCCTGTAACACCTCCCTAAGTAGGCCTCCAGGAGGCATCCGAAACAGCCCGAGCCACCTCAGCTGGCTTCTCTCAACGTGGAGGAGTAGCGCCTCTACTCCGAGCTCCTCCCAGGTGAAAGAGCTAATAACAATTATATTTAATGTTTAGTGATTTACTACATGAAATGTGGTTTCTTTCTGATAGTAGCACGAATGGCTCATACTTTATTTCTCAAAATCATTTGAAGTCATGTTTTTATATACAGTGCAGTAGATTCTGAAATCATGGTCAGTTTTAATTTTGCTAAACAGAACAGCTTTGAAATTCCTTATAACATCTTCTTTCATGTTTCATGAGAGAAAGGGGAAAATATGCATGGCCAGAAAGAGACGAACCAACCCTTTTAAGTAAAAACGGACTTCACCTCACTTGACCCTGACATGGTAACTCATGTTCATGAGGTCAGCTTTGTGATTTATTCATGGAAGTATTCCTCCACTGACTCATGATTTCCAGCAGCATTCCTACAAGAAGACTTAAAGGGTTTTTCATTTGGGACAGTGTGAGGGCCACACAGCTGACACAACAGATCCTGTCAGAAACGGGAGAACATGTTACTGACCGGCACATAATTACTCTTCATGAAGTCTGTCGAGAGAGAGAGAGCGACCTCTGATCTTTTAACTGGCCCTTCAGTCATTCTGCTTGGCTTATTTCTTGCTCCACATGAAAGTCAGGACCCACTAGGATCAATGACCGGACATTGTCATACAAAAGTCCAAGCACAGCACAATCTCGCTCCCTCTCAGATTCTTTTACAAGATAAAGAAATTCAGAATTCAGGCGAACATAAAGGAGGCTTTATCATTTCAGCCTGGGTGGTTATTAAGCTGTATCTCTCTCTCTGAAAGGGGTGTCAAATGAGATTAGAGGTTTTGTACGCATTTGATATCCTATATGGAGGTCAAGAACAAGACTGGATCCCTTCACCACGAAGCCTCATTTGAGCAGGTGTAAGGTGTGTCATGTTGTCTTGTCTTTTATTTTGTAATTTAGTCTTGTCTTTCTGTTTCCTGCCCTGCTTCCTGCTATGTTTTCCTTTTGTGGTTGTGTGTCATGTTTTCATTGGTTGATTTAGTATAGTGTCTTGTTCTTCATTGGTTATACTTGAGTCTGGTTTCTCTTTGATTGATTCATGTCATGTGATTAGTGTTTGATATATATACCCTCATGTTTCCTTGTTCTTGGTCTAGCTTTGTTCGTTTAACCTCTGTTCGTGAGTTTGTATGTGTTTGCTTTGCCATGTCAAGCCATGAGTAGTGGTGGGCAAAACGAGGCTTCATGAATTACTGAAACAGTCGAAGCAAATGTGTCGAAGCGTCTCTACAGTGACACCTAGTGGTCATTTTTTGTTTATTGCTCTGGAACAGCTTCAGCAAAGAAACAGTAACGCAAATTGAGGTATTAAACCCCATGTTGTAAAATTGGAATTTCAAGTTGTTTAGTGAAGCGGTGAGTTCCTGACTAGCATGCGGAGATAATAGGTTCGAATCCAGGGTGATGCAGCTATAGATGTTAGTTTTTAAATGCTCTGTTCTTGTAATGTGTTTGTTTTAACATTTTCCTGACATCCAAATGAACACTTTGTGTATAAATATGTCTTGTATATTTGTACAAGTCGGGATTCGGCCATTTGCAGCACTAGTTACTAGTTCCACTAGGCTACATAAGATATAGGTTTATTTTCCGACCCTGTCAGTCAAATGCAGATTCACCAGGTCTTGAAATGCTTCTGAAATGACCAATGCTCTGAAATGTCAATATAGTCATGTGACCTGGTGTTTCGAAACATTTTAGTCATGTGACCTGGGTGTTTAGAATCACATTAGTCATGTGACCTGGGTGTTTTGGATCATGCTTCGGTGCAGTATTTCGATACATTTGTGCTTCGGGATCTCGACACTCTGTGTCAAAACATCAGTTTCACGTCAGCATCCCTAGCCATGAGTTTATTTCAGGTTATATTCATGTTTTGTATTCATGCCAAGTTTAGTATTAAGTTCTTGTTGTGTTTGTTTTGCATTTTTTGTTAATGAACTGCAATTGCGTTCTTTAAATTCGCCTTCAGTGGACTCTCATTACAACAGGTATAGAAATATTAAATATAAGAGCCGAAAAGCTGGTTTTACCAGGCTTTACCACCCTGAGAGTTGTTCTAAAATTGGACAATAGTTCAGCGTTAGCGCCCTTGGAGGTGTGCCCATTGGAATTGTACCTTTGCTGTCATTTTGTAGAGCTATATATTATATATATATATATATATATATATATATATATATATATATATCTCAGAAATAAAGGTAAAAAATCTGTCACTGGGCTGGAACCTTTTAAAAACTTGATAGTACATTTTTGTTACTAACAACTAACAGGTCCTTAAAGGTAAATATTAATACCTAAAAGTAC